>CM060843.1:61539368-61786868 GCA_030762175.1 Metallyticus violacea
TTGCACTTCTCCAGTAAGAAGCCGAGCAAATGCGTCCCATAATTCAAATAACCTCACTATATATAGCTTAAACTCTTGTAATTCTGCACAAT
Organism: Metallyticus violacea; assembly: GCA_030762175.1. NCBI lineage: Eukaryota > Metazoa > Arthropoda > Insecta > Mantodea > Metallyticidae > Metallyticus > Metallyticus violacea. The sequence continues at coordinate 61,539,461 of CM060843.1, forward strand.
AGCGTTCAGAAACAGAAGAATGTATCTTTTTGTGCAATCCCTCTTCTAATTTTATAGTTGCGCTTAGAGTTGCCAGCCAATCAAATAATATTGTAGGTTTGCTGCTTAGAACCGTGCAAGGCATATTCTCTACTTTTCCCAAATTTAATTTCCAAGAAGGTGGAAAGATATCTAAAGGGGTGTCCTATCTCAATGAAACTTTGAACACGAAAGAGGAGTATGGCAGTTATTGATATATATTTTGTTGTAAGATATACTAATATTAAGTCCCGACAATCCTCGATTGTATCTTTTCTCTTCTGTCTCAAAGTTCTTCGTCCTCTATGGTAACATCAAGTGCGACTGCCAATCGGAGGCTCCAAGGGCTGGGTGTACAACGAGACCCATTCACTATTTAGGGTGATTGCGAAGGAAACTGATATTAGAAACAGGAAAATTTGACAAGCAAATCCCAGATTGCGTCTGTTGAATTGCCGTTGCGCTGACCACATGATCCTTCAGTGGCGACCTCTATGGCTCAGCAGGCTTTAGCTATTAATTTACTGTAATCTTCAATTTCAACAAGAACCGCACGGATATTTTGCTATTAATATACAATTGAACTCCTAAGTGTTGCTGAGTGGAGAATTATTAGTGGATACTTGTAATCACCATGGACGCATGTAATAATGTGTTTGGCATTATGTTTAGCGTTGGAGAGTCCTTTAGATTGCTAAGCCAATATCAGAGAGGATAAATAAAACCTATAATAATTATACATACTGTTAACATTGTGATCAAATTACATATTATCAAATATTAAAAAAAATGCAACGATTTGTAACTCTTTTGGAAGTAACCTATTTTTTAATTCTCAATGCCTAAATATAGAGAAGCTATTCAGTTGTTAAAATGAAATATTTTAGTACAAATGTTTTATTATTTTAATGTATGAATGAAATATTTAACTAAATGGAAATATGATATTGTTTAAGAAAATGTTTAATAGAAAATTAAATCGATTTGAACTACGTCATAATTAAAATGACTGAGCGGTTGCAAGAACTCGAAACGAGTTCTGTTACATAAAAATGTTTTTGGAAATGTAAAAATGCATAGAAAGCCCTTCAAACAAAGTAGACAAGACACTCGAGGTCTATTTTCGGCAACACCCAAATTGCTTTCTTTTGCAATGCAAATGCCTCTTTAGGACAGCTTTGTTATATGTGACTGTTGTAGATGCTTGCCTAATTATCTATTTAGATCATATTTCCTTTAAAATACATTATTTTTAAAATTTAACAAGAATTCAATTATTTAAAATAAGAGAAATCAAATTGTTTTAAAATAATTTTCGGTTGATCGGAAAACACATACATTAAAGAATTCTCTTGCAAATTAGATTGAAAGGCATAAATTTAAAAATCATGATATAGACCTGTATTTACTTTTGAGTACAGTGTTTATAAATGAACAACACAAAATTTTTCTGACTGTGCAGGACCCATTGAACCAACCAAAATTGTTTGTTTGCCACATGTTATTGTACTTAAACTACATTAGAAACAAAATACATAGGCCCATGCTGCATGCAGGATTCAAGCGCGCATTTACAGAACGTATTGGCAAGATTAACCGAAACTACAGTTAGGTCTCTTAACTATGGAACTCCGCCGTGACAGACAGACGCAGTCGCTTTTTACAACGCCTTTGGTCTGACATTACATGGAAAACTTAGAAGATTATCTACTAAATCCTTAGAGACATTAACTTCGGAGTACTTACCCACCACCGTCATGCTTTCCTGTCATAATAAGGATATAAACAGCAGAGAAAATGTTGTATTTAGAAAAAATGTTGTACCAAATTAAATCGACATGCATGAATAATGCTAAAGTTAAATTTACAAAATCTAAAACTCTTTAATTAATTACAAAAATATCGTGAATAAGAAAGAGTTGGTGGTTGATAAATAATAATAATAATAATAATAATAATAATAATAATAATAAATTAACATAGTTTTATCTTTATTCAATGTTCTTACCACAAAAAATTAAAAATATCTACCCAAATACAATTTAAATAAATCTTCACTGAACCCATTCCTATAAGCAGATATAGGGGCTAGTATTATACGTATATATGATTAAGATGCTGCAATATTAAGACTAAATGTTAATGAACTACACCGCAACGGTACCAGAGATTGTAGAGAGATCTAATTAGACAAGAAAATTGAGATAGGGAATGCACTTCATGAAGAAATTAACGAAGTTAAGTGGTTATAATGCCTGCAAACTTGCTTTTCAAGCGAGGAAATCCCAATTTTCAATAGCTCATCATCCACATTTTCAAGATTTAATGTTTTAAAATGTTCTAAAATCTCGGTCTAGTCATATGACATATGGCAGTGAAAAACAGCTAACTGATATACTGTGTTATGTACCTTAGTCTAGAAGAAGCTATTCATCTGCCTGTATGATCTGAAAAATAAAAAGATAGCACGTCGTAGGCTAGGCCTTAAGGGGCAGGTTTATTTATATATATATATATATATATTGTTTTACGATGAAGTATATTATAAAATATAAAAGTAAAAAAGTCTAACAAGATAATAATTATTCACTTTTAATTGACTCCAGAATGCGAAAGGGGCAAACTTAAGTCTATTATGGTATGGCATTATTTCGAATTTAGTCGGTAGTCAGACCGTATTTTCCCTGTCTAAAATTACTTGAGTAAAACCCCTCTACAATCTGTGTAATTATTCATTAACATTCGGTATAACTGGTGAATAACACAAAGAAATAAATAGTCAAAATAATAATAATAATAATAATAATAATAATAATATAGTGTAGAGTTAATAATATAATAAAATATAACAAATTTTTATAAATAACACAGTGATTAATCCTTTGGTCATGTATTCCATTCTGCTATAAATATTCTTAGATCTTCTTACACAGTTGCTGGTGATCTCAACTCTAGAAGCGTCTAGTCATAACAAGTTTCGTCCAGCTCTAACAGACGCAACTGTCTGATACTCAGTTGTTGTTGATTAGCGCCAGACACATCGTCAAATGTTGTTTACTGATATGTCCAGATGTTTGTCGAAATGAGTATACCTATCTCAATTTTGAAATGCAGTTCCGCCGTCCGCTCTGCAAAGCCATATAATGATATGAAATTAGAAACTGGGTCAGGCGTGCGCCACAATGCTAATTCAACCAACCCACTTCATTTGCATGTCCAAACAGTAGGCACATAAAATATTTTCCGCTTCGTGTAACAGCTTCACATATTTCAAAACGCATAAATCTGGAAACCTTTGATGACCGCTATAACGTCTGTACCATTCAGCCTCGCTGATGCTGATCGGTACGCGACTTTACCTAAATGTCTGTAACAACTACATAAGAGAGAGTATGTAAAACGTAACGTTATTATGATCACCACTATAGCTCGGGGTTCGATATCTGGTGAAGACAAATTATTATAGAGAGGTTTTTCCAGGATGTCTCTCGTCCGAAAAGATGAACTCTTTTGTATGTCGGGATTATTTGTACAATACTTATATCTTTTATCGTCATACAGAATTACGATGTTAATATAAAACAAGGATAGAAAATAGGGAAATAAAACAAACAATGATACATTAACACTCATTTAAATAAAAATAATTCCATGTATATTGGTGTTCTTTCTATAACTAAAAACTGATAGCCTGTTACAGCATTTCTTAAATTTATTTCAAGTGATGAGGTTCACATTTTCAAGCTAAATGTTTAACGGTTCACCGATTTCCTTCCCCATTGGAAAGCAAATGTATAATTTGGTTTTTCATGCTTTACGAATTATTTATATAATGAATGATTTTTCCTTCGAGGAACCGCTCCACTTGTAACGGCCGGTTGGTCAAAAAGTCCGCATGATTATGCGTAAATTATTATTAACACTTGAAAGTTACATTTACTAAGCATTATCAAGCAAGAAGTTTCTGCAACAGCCTCCTTTATTTTCCACGCATTTCTGGAAATCAGATTATGAAATTACCATTTCCTATATAGTTCCCTCTGATAAATTAAAGAAATTTCTTCGCTAATGTTATTTTTCCTTTAATTCTGCTCTAGAGATAAAAATCGCATGACATTAAATCTGGGGACAGAGCTCTTTAACATCTCATTTCATCAGCGTCCCATTCAATTCAGGTCGTGAAACAGGCTCACAGATCTCTTTCGGGTTTGAGGTTCTTTTACATGCCGTAAATCTACGGCACTGGACCCACGGCTTTACTTTCCTTCCAAAGGAAGCCATACTTAGGAAATTTACTGTTATGAAAGTATGGTATCATACATTAGTAAGACTTTCATATTAATTTTGTTCAAATCAAGGGGAATGTTATTAAATATTTATGAAAACATCAAGAAACAACTACTAAAATGATATAAAAGTTTACTGGAAAACATCCAAAAGTTTCAAAGTCTAACCGAGAACCTCGCTTCTTTTGTCATTTAAATAAATTTCGCAGGGAAACAAATTTATTTTATTAAGTAAGACAGAAATTATTTTGCACAATCTTCAAACGATAAATTATTGATAGTTGGGAAATGGAACTGAAAAATGATCTCATACCTCTAGCTTACTGCATGCGACATAATGCAGGAAGAAGAATTCAAAAGACGCGTGTAGGTGGTTATTATTCTTTATAATAATTTTTTATATTTTTAATCTCGTTTTTAAAACAATCATGCTCAAAAACAAACAACTTGAATATATTTATACTGGGACACATGTAAAAGTTGCGTATTAATACGGCAGTCTCAAAGAGCAATTAAGCATTACTACTCATTTTAAGGAATAGGTAATCAATTATTTGGAGGAATCATGCTATTTTTGAACATATTAAACTTCTGTATTTTCCTCATTTTGAAAATGTTAGTGTTTTTATTGAATATGTAGCTTTCGTACAGTTTGATACCTAGCAACATACGAGTATGGAAGCGGTAAGGTTTTATAGACGCATGGAAGATATAATTATGGGACCGCAATCCTTCACCGTTGCAAATAGGTAAAACACTCGATTTCACAAATCCACATCTTAGACAAATAATTTCCTAGTCATCTCTTCCATTTTATAATACTAGTGTAACCTCCCGTTCACTAACTAGTCCGTGCTTTTGACTCGGCCACCCGTATCGTTAAATTTAGAAATGCTACATGTGATAATATAGATTGAGACCCGCATTATATACCTTGTTACTGTCAACAACAAGTGCACAAGAAAAAGCGTCGAAATGTTGTGAGATTGCGAAATGAGAGCGAAAAAAATACACACAGAACTTTATACAGCGCTTCAGCGCTTACAGGAAGGAAAGTGGATTTTAAAACTCTTTTCACATTTTGCATTCTTATTATTCTTATGTGTGATGCAGTTACCGAACACTCAATAAAATAGTAAGTCTTCAATGACTTACTTTCACATTATCGATAGTTAATCATGCGGTTACTGCATCTCGAGATTTTACTGAAACTTCGAGTGTGATGGTAGAGGGAAGGTCTGGATAAATAATGACCTTTCTACTTTTTGTATTGCATCCCTTAACCTTAATGGTAAAAAGATAGCAGACATTTCCATGATTTCTTTGTTATCTGCACGCCGTAGAGATTCTAAAACTCATTGCTTTTTTCTTTTACCTCTTCCAGAGTCTTAACTCCTCTACAGAGCTGTAGAGATTGCCTTTGTTATCCATTTAACACTGGATACGCAAATCATTTCCATCTCACATAATCATATAATTCTTTTTATTCCTTTACCGTTGTATACGATCGCGCACCGCATTTTTATATGGAAAAAATCACATAATTTCATATAAAAGAAAATTAAAAAATTAAAGTAAGGTCTTATATTCTACTATTTGCCTCCCTACTGGCTAATATTTAATCTACTCGCAAATGTTATTATCAGTTTCCCAAATAACTGAAAGCCAATGGTGAATGAAGAAAATATTTCCAAATATTTGTAATCGTTCACCTTCTGCAAATTCACGGCACCATTTTCGCATCTATTGCATGAACAAACACACGCACACACACACCATCAGTTGGAGGTGGTATACAAATTTCGTATATTCTGTCGATAGAAAAAGCTTAGCTGCGCGCGCACTCTCCCTTGATTACTCATTCACTACCTTTGCCATTTTGTAACTGTTGTTGCAACACTGTCTCGCTGCACTGCACTGTGTGGGAGTACACACTAGTGGTACACAAGTTGAAGCTGCGTGCCATTATTTTGAAGTAATGAAATAGTAAAATATACTTTTTTACTCATCTCCTACTCCCAATAGGGACACCTGGGGTGGAAGGGGAACTAAGCGGCCAAGATCCAGGGGCGATAGGCATAGACATAGACGGGGTCTTTTTAACAAAATTCCCCCGACGAAAGCCCCTTCCAAGAAGTTCCAGTCCCTCAGAAGGGCCGCTTGCTTACCAGATCTCGAGACAGAAACCTTTATAAAGCGCAAGTCACCATCACACCACACCAGCTCACCTTGCCCTTGCTCTTTCGACTCTGTTACATAGCCAACAGAATGAAATGGAAGGGGGAAAAATTAAATAAAATCTGTATACGCCACCCTGGTACCTGGTTTCCTAAACCAGGGCGTGTATATCAAAATCTCCATTTATTATTATGAACTATACAATACAATAATCTCTTACTACATTATTTTACAGATTTTCCTCATAAGTAGATTAAAATAATGTAATAAAACAGTAAAAAAACAAAAACAATTAAATTAAACCAAAATATAAATTTACTAAACTACTTCCCAATTTAATCTTCCAAAATCTACAAAATCCACTCAATTAACAATATTACTGGGAGGCAGTAAGAATTATAGCTGGTAGTCAGCTATTCTATCCTATTAATTTATTCCATTACTGTACTACTACTAACTACTGGTTACCAGCGGTATGTACTGGTATCCAGTACTTTGACAGCATTCCTCTTAAATTAAGCATTACACTTAATTGTTTCAAGTTTTCCTTAACGCATCTCAATCATAATAATCACATTCTCTTTAACAACTTACTTCACTTAAAGTTCATTTATCACTATCAATCTTCCCTACTCATTTCATTTATTTGTCTCACCACTTTAACTCATTAAACACTATCACCTCGCTTCCACCATATCACTCTCCATCATTTCTTCCCCACCATCCCTTCTTCCATCTCATGATCCTCCTGGACCGATGGTTGCACCATTTCTCGCGCTCTGCTCCTCCTCTACGGACACCATTTCTCCATCCTTCATCTCCGCCCGTGGCTCTTCAACATCCTTTAATCTTCTTCTGTAATCTTCGTTCTTCCCGGTCCCGTAACTCTCATAGGTAAAAACCTTCACCTTCCTCTCCATTCTGTACTTCAGGTTGTAAATCAAAATTACCCACGTCTATTATAAATTGGGGTATCTTCATCTCCTTCATCACTCCCATCTTCCATGCCTTTATCTTCTCCTCTAACATTCTCTTCCTGTTGATTTAATTAAAGTTATCATGTATATTTTCTATTCTTGTTAAGTTATTTGTGTTTTGGGGTTGTGTTTGTACACATATGCGTTCTGATCTTCTTACTTCTTCCTCAGCTTCTTCATTACTTCTTATTATCTGCTCTTGTGATATCATCTCTTCCCGTGCTAGATTACTTATTTTGAATATAGGCCCTTATTTCTAAATATATGTGCCAATGGGAGAGCAAAAATGTGTAGAAAGTAAAGATTCATCCCAGCATTCGCAAAGTGGTCATGAAAAATCCCAAAGTCAGGATGGGGGTGAGGGATTCAGCGACTTAAACCCGAATGCGAATCTCAAAAAGCTGCTCGGTAAGAAGTTGAATTAAGGCAAGCCTAGATGTGAAATTGGCATTGGAGTTTACAGATAACAAACGAGACAAATGAACTACAATATTATGATTCGTTTATGTTTTCAAGGCTATTCTTTGGTTTATTTAACAAACTAAATAAATTTAACTAATTAGAGCTTAAGTGTGAAGCAAGAATGCATTGAAAACTGCGAAAAGGCTTGTTATTCTTCCATAGTTAAGTCAAATAAAAGAAATTAAAACAAGGTGAGAATTCTAAAAAATTGTTTTCTTAAAAATATTTAGATTTAAATATATTGCTTTTAATGTAAAAGTCAAAATTTCGATTGAGAAATATTGTGACATGTTAGAAATAAGATTATATTTATGTAAACATAATTTAAAATTCAATAATACAATGAAATCTGTATTTGCACTTCCATGAAGTATTCCTACACTTCATATTATTAAAAAGCAAACAAATAATACAAATTCAAAATACAAAAAGCACCAAACTGTAATGATATTGGTAATATTAAGTCACTTATTCCATTAGCTGGCATTCTACTTACTATTATTCGTTTATATAATTATATAAACTCTCATATTAAAGTAATATATAACTAATAAACATTTGGAAATATCCTACATGTTCACTAAGACACTCAAAAGCCTCACAAGAGTTCTGTGTTCGATTAAAACTGAAGAGCTGTGAAAGTAAAAGAGAAAAACAACAAAGAATCGCATTAGCATATTGTTCTCTGGCCCTAATTATTACTTTTCTTCCGTTTTCCCTAAGATTCACCGTGTATTAACCGAAACAAGAAAAGAACCGCGAAGTAAGATAGAAAGAACAAAAAATATAGTCAAGGAATGAAGTTTTCTATTCAGATTAAAAGTTGTACAAGGCTGCACAGGGTACATGAAGAAATAAAAAGATTCCGTGGATGAAAAAAAAATTAAGGAACAAAGGAGTCCCTAGTGAACTCATTTTCGGAGATTGTAGGTCAGCGGCTTAACAAAGCAAGACCGAAAAAGAGATAAGGCTCCCTCATGAAGCGCGCACAAAATGAACCCCTATTAGAAGTTTGTAATCTTAAGCCGAAAAGTTTAACAATGGTGTCAAGAGAATTCAGATTAAGGAATATTTTCTATAATTTAAAGAAATTTCTAAAACAGCTTGTACTACAACGTGCGCTAAATCCGTGTTGTAATGCATTCAAACAGACAAGTAATGGGTTCTTTTCATATAGTTGCATATTAACGAGATAGTATTGCAAGTTTTGCAATTACTGGTGTAATTTCTTTGAAATACATTGGTTTTCTTGAATTTGTTTTGGGCACAAAGAGTGTTTGGCGCTATTAGAATCATAGAGAGATCTTATAGCAATGCCTGAAGACTTACAAAATGTTTCGGGTAGTTTTATATTTTTGTTTGCTAAGTAAAAAAAACCCTAATTTTAACGTGCACTAACGTATGGTGTAATAAACATATAAGAGTTGAGCTTATTAAAACAGACAAAATCTTCCGGGTTGTTTTGCCGCCGTCCGTGGTTTAATATGCTACCATAGCTTTCACCAACTGCTGCGATTGGCATCATCAGTGAACGATGAAATACACTAGCTGCTAAAAGACGACAATAATAATTCATCCCTGCCTGGTTTTAGAAGGTCGATCTATATTGTGGTGGAAGTGAGGCGATGGGAGGAGGAAGAGGTTCGTTGTTTGTTTTTAAAAACCGGTTTCCATGAGCTACTTAGGTAATATCCGCCATCTCTGTTAAAGCTGTTTGGATGCTGTTGTATTTTCAATGCCTCCCTCCTAGCTAGATTGAAAAATCCTTTTGTTTTTGCAACCACTTCTGTTTTATTAAGGTGTACTCTATGGCATTCATTTATGGCAAGTTCTGTCACAGCAAATCGTTCAGGTTAACTAGGGCGAAGGTGTCGCTGATGTTCCTCAAATCGTGTTTTTAATCTATCTTCCGGTCATGCTTATATAAACTTTGCCACATTCACATGGTATTTTTACAAATTCCCGTAGTGTCAAGGAGATGTCTATGGTCTTTTGCATTATCAAGCATTTGCTCTAATTTAACAGTGTATATGAAGATAGATTGTATGCCTTTTTTCTTTAGTATACGTGCAACATGTACAGAATCGTCTTCTATGTATGTTATAAAGGTATTGTTTTTTGTTTTTTGAGGAGGGGTTAGATGTCGTTTGCTTAGGATGGATGGTTCTGTCAATATCTTTGCTGATATATCCAACATATTTTGATCAGCCTTCTAAAACCAACCAGAAATGGATCAATACTGCCTTCGTTTAGTAGTTAGGTGTTGTTCATCGGCCACTGATGATGTCAGCCGCAGAAGATGGCGAAAGCTGTGGTAGCATATTAAACCATGGACCGCGGCTAAACAGCTACGAAGATTTTAACTGTTTTAATTATAACACCGGCCGTGAAAGATTAAGGAGTATTATAAGATATGATCTATTTGCAACCATACTTCTATTATCATTCGTGTTCTATTGCATATAGTGTAAATATACTCATTGTGTACTAATATGTGAGTTTAATTATTCACTATCTTGTTGGGTTTCTTTCCTTGTCCCATATTCTTTTATAAATGCATTAACTCCATACGAAACGTTACAATGCTCGTGTTCTTGGCCGGTGTACAAGTTCTCATTTATGAAAAGTCAAGCTATTGCAAGCAATTTTGACGCATAATGTTTTCCGAATAACTAACGAATAAATTAAGTTATAGCTGTAAAGACTGTAGGAGTCTTCCCTTGATTTATGCGCGACTACTGCACTTTCTAGAAGTAATCATCTTGCGTCCAAAAGTGTCTAGCTAGATGTTAAGATTGAGCAATCGTAGTGGCCACAGGGCCGCAGAAATGTTTCGATAGGGAAAATAACTGGAGATAATCTTCATGAACTCTTCATTGACTCGTTTGATGTACGAAAGATCGCCGCATTTTTTCTGGAAACATCCTTGGTTTAGTTCCTTGTCATTATGTTATTGCACAAACACAATATCTTCTTTAAGCAGTGCTTGAACCAGATATGACACAACGTACTTTCACTTTCACTGGGTGTAGCTGTGTTTTGTATATCACAGATTGACTTGCAGCAGATCACTATCTTGATGTCTGAGAGTTCATGTAAGGAATTATACCTCATCTGTGTACCACATGATTTTTAACACTCCGGGGTCGTTCTGAATCAGACCTTATAACAACAGTCAAAATGGAATTCTTATTGCTTTATCAGGTTTCCGAAGTTGTAATGCGGTTATTTTATACTTGGCTGCTCTTTGATATGTTGAATGACTATGTTTGTTTCCTGAGACAATCGGTGCAAAGATTTTTTAGATAAATGTTGCAGTATGTCACACTTCTTTTACAATTCTCTTCGATATTTTCCAGTTCACTTGGAAGGAATTGTGTCCTTTCCATTTTCCGGGTGAAATCATTTACTGTCGACTTTGATGGGACTTCTCCTTCTCCCAGTTTGGTCCTGTTATTTAAGAAAAGATCGGATACGAACGATAAATATATTTTCTTTAAAAGAATGCAACTTCGTATTAGAACATTTGATTGTTGACAGAGTGCTCTTGCCAACTATGATGATGATCATAATAATAATAATAATAATAATAATACGTATTATCATCATCATCATCATCAATCACCGTCATTTCGTTCGTTGGAAACGAACCCGCGTTACACTTCCTACTTTAAACTAGATTTGTGAGTTCAACTGTGTAAGAATCATTCTGTGTTCCTCCATCAGGGCGATACTCAACCCATCTACGAATAAAGGAAGTAGCGGTGACCGAGGAAAATGTTCCTCATGTTAGTGCAAATTGCTTCAAGGAATCTCAGTCATGTCGGAAATTTCTATACAATGCAGTGTTTGGCATCGTTAACAAAACCATTCACATGATGAAGGATGATGCAACTTCTCTCTGCAGATCAAAGTAGCATTATATGGGCTGTTGTGACATTTTTTTTAAAATTATGATAAAGGAATGGAGAGGAATATTGGAATTCCTTTTCCAAAGGATGAAACAAGGATTTTTTATTACTATCCTCTTTCCAAAAGAAAAACTATGTAAACCAGTCAAAACATCGCCGAGAAAATTCAAGGTCATTCCCATTAGCATGAAGATTATGGCAACAGTCTTTTGATATTTCTGGCAAGTTCTCATGATTATCTTCAAGAAAAGTAATGTCACCTTAAATAGAGTATTGTGCACAAAATACGCGACACGATAAAGGATTGTCTTTGTTTTCGACTTAATGGCAATACTCCAGTTCACGTAGTTATTGCAATGAAGGACTGTGTCTTCCAGAAGAACCAACCACTTTTTAATAGCCTATATCTATATACGTTTCTATTAAGTCCTCTCTGAAGTGGAAAAATATCCTTGGAGAAAGATATTTAAAGATGTTTGGTAAAAAGTGTCATAATGAACCATTTTGGAGAGAAAACTTCGGAGTAGTTTCTAAAATATATGGAATTGTTAATCAATATATGTGATGAGTATATTGAATTCATTGGGGTTGATATATATATCGATCTCAGGTCATCAGCCTCCCATTCAATTCAGGGCGTGAAACGGCCGACAAATTTTGCTCAGAGGCCTCTTCTTTCAGGCTTGAGGTTCTTTATCCTGCCGTAAATGTACGACATGGGAATCACGGCTTTACTTCCCTTCCGAAGGACGCCATACTTACGATTTTACGCCCGAAAATATCCATCGATCCTGGCCAGGTTTGAATCCGCCATCTTGGGTTTAGGACAAATTATGGCTACGACTACACCACCAGGACTGATGATTGTTTATATTAAAATTGATTTAATTTGCTTACTTCTTTCACCTCAAAGGTTAATCAGTTAATGGAACTTACCTATTATTATAATATTTAAAAAATGAAAGACTCTTGTGAAGGTTATATAGAACGTTAATAATAAGAATAAAATTTTCATATACCGAGGGTGCCAAAAATGTATACACACTTTCACAGCAGATATCCATTTAATATATTTCAAAATGAACTGAAAAACAACAATAATGTGTGGTATGATATTCTGTAAACAGATGTGACTCGCATATATTATGAGAGCGTTGCTACGTGACAGGTAAATAAACAATGAACAAATGAAGTCAATATTATCGTAAATCAACAATGAAAAAATGAAGCCAGGATAATCGTATGATGTTCTGTAAAAAGATGTGACTCACGTTACGTTATGCTAGCGTTGCTACAACAAAATGGAGCCAAGACTATCCTTTGAACCGCGGAAAGCAATTTGGAAATGGTATTGAGAATGCTGTTAAAGCTCAAAGGCAATGGAGACGTGTGTACAGAACAAAACCACCAGCGCGAGTAACAATTGCAGCATTGGAGACAAATTTGAGACTCTGTGGTACCGTATGCGATGTTCACAAGGGCAGATCCGGAAGACCTTGCACAACAGTAAGCCCCGCGCACTGGAACCAATACACTATTCTAGGCACTCTCCAATGCACTGGATAGGACGAAGAGGTCCAATTGAATTTCCACCGGACTGTGGATCTAATTCCGTTGGACTTCTATCTATGGGGAACTCTTAAGGATGTTGTATATACCGTAGAAAACCAGCTACACTGGCAGCACTTCGGGAAGAAATTGAAACGGCATGTGCTGCAATCGCTGAGGACACTTTCGCAAACGTTGCTCAATCAGTAGTTCAACATACCCAGAAGTGTGTCGATGCCAATGGTGGGCATTTGTTGTAACTGTAAAAGTCTAAGATGATTAGTGCTATCCTTTTCTGTTTGTGTGAATTCAGTTTTGTTATGTTAACACAGTGTTTTCTGTGCTTGAAGTGAACACATTTCTTGGTACCATCTATATAATAAAAAGATTATTAAAACCCAGGACATCAAAAGTTTGTTAAGATAACTGCGTTAATTTAGCGTAGGCAAGCTCATTGAGGAATAGACTTCGGAAAAAATTATTGCTGAAAGTCAACAACGTGACATACGATATGCATGTTTACAAACAGAGCTGCAGGATACACCTACCACACAACTGCAGTATTCAGGACCGCCGTAGAGAAGATTTAATAGTAGTAGATTGTTCAATGTAGTTAACTAATATAAATCACTAACAATAGGAAAAGTATATTATTCCTTCTACTTGTATGCTTCACATTAACAACTGGAAATGGAAGAAGAGGTACTTTAGCATATCGCCGTATAAGTTTGTCGACTTCGGAAAATTGTATCCTCACTTTCTCAGCACTTCTATGAAATGCATATGCAAGACACGTTCGTTATTTGTATCATATTGGAAATACTTTGTCGAATTTCACCATATAAGTTGCAGCATCGGTAACAAAACATATACTTTACATAAGACGACCAAATCAGACTATTAGCTCTATTAAAAAGTTCACACTTTTAATAGTATCTAATGATTGGCAAGTTAGAAGGTGAATCCTATACGCACCTTCTTCATTCTTTCTTACAATCACTTCAGCAACATGATGTCCCACGGAATCTGTGGTTTCGTCTACTGAAATGCACACGTTCTCGCTTCAAACTCATTTTCAGCTGCCTTATATGTTTGACCACGCAGTTTATCATTCTACGGAATGTCAGCTGCACATGTCTTCAAAAAACTGGTATTGTCTAAACTGTGCATTAATCATTACCTAGACTTGTTCTATTACAGGCGACTTTATGTGTGTTACTGTATATGTGTTTTCTAATATTACATGGCATAGTCTCTCCCACTTTCACACAAAAAAGATCACTGCCAACTACAAAATATACATCTGCCCCATGCTGAAATATATCAGTCTTTTATGATTTCTGCTTTGGCATTCTGAAGGAAATATAAAGAACGCAATTTTTCTCTTTTGTGCTGCGATAAATTTTTAATGCACTGTACTTTCCATTTCCTATGTTCTGTATAATAGGCGTATCCTGCACCTCCATTTGTAAACACGAATATAATACGTCTCATTTTACTGGCTTTTAGCACTTTTTCCCAAGTCTGTTAATTAAATACTACTTGTTCTTTCTTACCATTTTATATTACATACATACAGTAAATATAAATAATACTTGAGTGGCCTTTGATGACCCTATGGTGGCCTTTAATGACCATCTCTTCTCAATGCCTGAAAATTTTGATTGGAGAATTTGGCATTACCATTTAGTTCTCACGTTATTTTATATATTTTTTTCCCTCTCTCCAAAGGGACATATTTCAAGTGAGCCTTATGAACATTGTAAACAATTCCCAATAACACGCTGGTAACTAGATAATCGTAGACAGAGCATAAGCATTTCGATTCGGCGATGGAACTGGCATATTGTGAGCTGAACCTGTTGTCACTAGATATTCACAAATAGGATATTAGAGTAATTCTGTTGCAGGTAAATATATGCATCTATGAAGGCATGGTGTTCATTTTGGTATACTATTACTTTTAATTATAGCTTTTAAAAATGTTAAACACTTCAGATTACAGAACCTACCTTTACAACACATTTTACTTAGCTCGTCTACCAAAAAGTGGACTAATATTAAGTTTTTTTCATAACAATTTAGTTGTTTCTACACACATTTCTGTTAAAAACTTTCTGTTCTACTTGAAGTATAAAATACACCTGTGTTTATGATGTTTATAATATCCCATTCTATAGTTTGATAGCAATATGTGAATCTGCTTATAATGTTTTTTATTTTTCAATTATAATTTAAATTATGTAGTTTGCGTATGAGTCGGACATCGAACCTTTCTTGGTATAGTAGGAAATGCAAAAGGTTAGTAAAAGTAAATTTCACGGAATTGTCTCTCTGTGTAGTTGTTTTACGTCATATCACGCTATGTCATATCAGGGATTTGCTTCTCCACTTTAGTGCTGTTTCTTGTGGACAGAATGGAATTATAGGGCACGTTTCCCGATTCAGAATGCGTCTGTGTTGGAACCGCCATTGAAAATTTTTGTTTTTATTTTTTACAACATTTACATTCCACGCGCAACCTTTCTGTATAGGGTACTCTTCGTAAGTTTCTTTTGTTTGTTACACGTGATCCAGTTACCAAGTTGCCTGTCAGCTTCTTCTTTCCTTTCCCATCCTTCAAACACCACAGCTCTAGAACACATGTGGTGATGGGAGGGATGTACATTTACACAGCTGAAACCACTCTGAAACACCAGAATATGTGAAATAGCTAGAGTTAAAATATCCAACAATTGAAGATGAGGAACTTGTTTGAGTGCTGGCGTTTAAAATCAACTTAAGCCCAAACTAAAGTTCAGCACGTTAAATATTGATGATCGATTTCCATTAAAATTTTTAACTGATATTTAAAGAAAATTTCTCAGTTGAAATTTTATATCTGTAGAGGACGCAAGATGTTGCACTAGCACATATTTTATACCGTTCAATCTCATGTTCACCGCCGCAGATGGCCGAGGTCGTTAAGGCACGGACTCGTGAGCGGGAGGTCTGCGGTTCGAATCCCGCCAGGACCGTCCTCCCTGACTGGGATTTTTTCCAGGTTTTCCTCAGTCTTCATAACTGGTAAATGCCGGAGAGGTACCTAAACTTAGGCCTGGAACGCTTCCTTCCTTAAAAAAAAAAATCCTTTCCCAATTTATCATTTCATTTCATGTATCACCAGTGTCCACCGCCTGTGGTGCCTCAGTAGTAAAAACGGGCGGTTAAACACTACTCAAAAAAAAAATATCATGTTCACGCCAGTCGAATCAACAATTTTGGCCGTTTAATAATTCAACAGAATGTGTATGAAATAAATGATCATTTCCTAGATATGAAAAAAAATTATGATAATAAGGAACACGTTACTTAGTATTCCTGCCCTTTCCCACAGTAATTACGACGATAGACGATTTCAGAGTAAGGGGTAAAGTATATGTGAACCTTTGTTAAGGTTTTAACGGACCGGCATAGTCACTAATGGACTTTGATAAGATCTCTGAAAATTTATTTATAACTATATGAGTGTATTGGAATCTGTTGGTGCCCTCTCACGAAAGCTTAAAATCAGAAATAACTTCATCAAACAAACAAAAAAAAATCTGTGTAGAACATGTCACAATGTATTTTTTAAAGTTGTGGTATCAAATATATTAATGAAAATATGTTACATTTAAGGGCACATATCAATAGTCATGACATTTATAAGCTCTAAAACCAGAACGGGGGAAATTAAGTTATGCTGGTACTAACTGTAGGCTTCAGGACATGAGCTAAATACCAATTTCTCCCTTTATACCTGTCGCATATTATTTCTTGTTTACCTACCGGATGGTGGACCACAGCTTATATTCTTCCTTTGTTTGTATTGGCCTAATAGTTTGAGTGTACATAACTTGATGTTAAATGTATAACTTCGATGCCTGGTCATAGCTATAGGACGTGGAATGCCTGGCCTTCAACAGGCATCAGCTCTTAAGTGACATACCCAGCTGCAGCATATATATGCCATCAAACTTCTCTGCGGCCGTGTCGAATCCGATCCACTATTTGAACATGTTAACAGAATTTCTGTAGCCACAGTTACCAAATGTTGGTATCTTAGACACTGTCATATTGAAACAAGCTGGTACTGCAGGGAAAATGTCAATTTGGCGATTACCTCAGATAACAAATGAAAGGACAGGCAAAGTAAATCTTGAGCGAGGTCACCAGAATTGATCTTTTTATGTGCCTATTTACCAAAACCCAAATCGTGTAGAACAAAATGCTAACTATATGACCTACAAACTAAAAACCACTGTGTAGTATCTTGAATGTCTTGTTGAATTCCAAAAACATTTTTCTGCGACTGTTGTAATAAGTAATTAAATTCCAAATTTTAATACACATTCAAGCTAAAATAATGAAATAACATTTTCAATTAAATTATAAAAGAAAAGTTTAACAACCTTTAAACAATAACAATTTATACATTTTCACTACATTTTCATTAATTAAATGTATAGCTACTCTTTCTCAGCAGACTTTTTGAATGTAAAACGTAAAAGCACTCTTTAAATCTTTCCACTCATTTAACTTATAAATTAGTGTAATATTAATATTTATGCATTAATTATCTTCAGTTTTAATCACTTTTTCATATAAACAGTTGTTTCTTTCATGGACGGACTGAATTCATGGAAAATAAGAGGTAGAAACTTTCAAAGAAATTAAGTTACAGTAATCAATGTGTTTATATACTTCCTGTTGGTAGTGAGAATTATTCAAAGTGCATTAAGTCATAATGTTGTCAATATGCGTGTATTCTGGGACACTACCACTAACCTGTGTACTATAAAATGTACAGAATCGCGCTAGCTTCACCATCCAACAATGGTAAAAGTTCATCTACAGCGGATGCGATTTATTTATGTCGGACAACTTTCTTAGCACTTTGTAAGTTTTCTGTTTCCCACACACCATTTTTGTTAGCAGGTAACCAGAAATGGCTCACCGCTAATTGAGCTCTAATATTCTAAAACCATTGCGATTGTTTGAATACGTAACAATCTGGTCACATAAACTGCACAATATTATTCCAATGAATATAAAAAAATAATTTATGATTGTTTCATGAATGTGAAGGTTATTATTTGGATATTCTGAACTGACCATCTCTAGTTCAATGCTCTGTGCATACTTGGTTCTTCTCTTTCGTTTCCAGAGCTAACAAGGCTGTTGGAGAAATGCAACTATTATTTTGGAACAGAGTACAGCATTATTAAATGTTTTTCTTACCAATGTGTCTTTCTATAGTCTCTTTAATTTCGTTATTTATGGTTGTATCATTGCACAACATAATTATTTTAGCTTTGTTCATTTCTACTTAACTACAAAAGTGGTTTCCTTCATATAAACTCTTTAATTTTTCATAATCTACATTATTTTGCTATTTAAGTACATATTATTTTATGAAACAAGTCCTATCATCTGTATTTGACTACAGTGCCGCATCAAACATTAAACATTCATATATTTTCATGAAATGTAAGCACACTCTAAATTATGTTACCAATTTGAAAGATATGTAATCACGTTTAATGAAATATAGATTTATAAAACTGTTATTAATGGATAGAGAAACTAAAAAATATTTCTGAACATAGAAGTTCCCCCTAAGTAGCTTGGTACACATCTAACCTCCAGTGGAGACAAGTGGTGTATCGTTGTAACCAGTACGACCAATTCATCTACTTGGTGGTCTGTCATTGAGCTGCCTACTGATTTCATTGTGAAAATATGAAAGTGTGCTATCCTATTGGAGACGAAACCAAGCTGTCGCACTCTTTTACATGAGTTATAGCGTATTACCTGATCTCCTTAAAGGAGATATGCTTCAAGGAGACACAAGATTTTTGGGTTCTCAGATGTATCAGAGAGCTGGGATGTGACTTCATCACTGACACCAAATATTCTGTGGAGCAGTTCGTGCTGTCTCTGACGGTGTATTTCTACAGACTGTGTGTGAAAAATGCACCGATGAGCTCCACTGTTTCCATATTGGCTGCCAGCCAGTTGCCTTCCTCTTGTAGCTGCATCGCTTTCTTTAAAATTGGAGTATTACTTTACTGATTTTTGCACCAGACGTTGTTCGGAAATGTTGTTGCATTTTAACGCAGACTGGCGAAAGTAAAAAACCTATGTAAAAGAAGAATTCATGTTTCCAAAAAGATCCATTTTCACTCATATCTTTTCTAGCAATGAAATAAACAAAAGAATGAAAACAAACGACGTTCTTTTGGCGAGAGTATGAAACTCTTAATGAGATCTAAATGTCTTAGTGTTCAGAGGCAAAGATAAGTGAATGACGTATTGAATCAAAGCTATGTGTTGCTGTCTCCATTGGTACCAAGTTCATAATAATTGAATTACGTATGCTTTAAATTGGTAACTTTATTTTTACCAACACCACATTTTATAGCCAGACTCTTGAAATGTCTGTTTATTAATTTTTTATTTTATTTATTACTTTTAAGCGAATTCTGAAGGAATGTAAGCTATTGCGGTTGTACTCATTAATAGAATTTTTAATATTCTATCCAAATCTGCATCGAACGTACGTACTAGCCATCTACAATTAAAAATAAAATAATAAAATATCTCTCTATCCCTCCTCCCATATATGTGTGTGTCCGTTAACGCTCTAATGGTTGCAATTTTTGTTTTTTCCCAAAGAAACTCGGCATTAGCTATCAATTAGCAAACGATTCGTCGAGTTCGTTAACCAGCAAAATTGGGCCATTGGAGGTGGGTTAACCTAAAGCGAAAAAAATTTTAAAAATATTGAAAAACCGCTCTAGCGGCCGCAATTTTTTTCTCAACAAAATTAGATAGATTTCTTTCAAATAAATTGATAAAAATATAGTTTTCGAAAACAATGACAATCAAGACATTAGGAATCAGGGTATAACTGAAACAACGAAAGGGGGTTGAAGCAAAATTATTAAAATTGATCTAGCGGTCGCAATTTTAAATATTTTAAAGCAAACTCGTTATATGCCATTTAAATAAAGCAATAAAAATAGTATCAGAAAATCACTGAAATGGGACTATTTAGAGGGAGGTTTATCTGAAATCCAAAAATTTAAAATCGCTCTAGCAGAGCGATAAATCAAATGATAAAATTGGTTTCTGAAAATCAGTGAAATCAGATTTTTAGGTGTGGGAGGTTTATCTGAAAAAGAAAACAAAATACTGGAGGTTAAAGCGAAATTTAAAAATGGTTATAACAGCGGCATTTTAAAGTTATTTTTAAAGGAAACTCAATATATGCCATTGAAAAAATTAAGAAAAATATTTTCTGAAGTATCACTATCGGACTATTAGAACGGGGGTTACCCCAGATTGAAAAATCGCTCTAGCGGCATAAATATTTATATTTTCGCAACGAAACTCCATGTATATCATTTAAATAAAAAATGAAAAATATTCTCCGAAATTTTGGGAAATTGGACCATTAAAAGCAGAGCTACACTTGAAAACCGAAATTTAAAAAGCGCTCTTGCGTTTTATTTTCTCTATATTGTTTTAAAATAAAAGAATAATTAATTCAACATATAAACTTCATTTATAGTGTGCATATATTTCATATTTAACAAAACATCTTTGTAAAGATAACCTTCAGAAAACGTTTGCGTTATATATTATTACTGCAATATCGTTTAAATTATATTTCAAAGCCAATGAAAATCGATGTAAATTTCGATTGCTTTTACTTCTTTGTACGTTGTAACTGTTAGGACAAATTTTTGTTTTATTGAAACATATGAACTTTTTAAATACAGAATATAACTCGAAACTTTCTGTTATTTCTCTCTATTATAGTGAATGTAAAAATGATATCAAGGGTTCAGTTCATAAACATGGTTATATTTAAAAATATTTATAAATATCCGCACAGTATAGCTTTGTCTATCAATAGTCATATATTTCATTTAATAGTTTACTGTTAATTTTTGTGGTTTAATCTCAATGATACTTCTAAAAATGTAGTTTTTTTTTCTTTTGTAATACTTAAAGGTTGCAAGAACTCTAATTTTGTTCGCATAATACCACACAGTAATGTCACAACTTATTTCATTTCATTAATTAATAAGTTTTAATTTGAATTTTATATTTATTTTATTAAAAGTTATTCAACTCGATGAGGAATTCGCTTATTTAAGCAGCTCCTGGGTGACGGATTTTTTTACTGATCTGTCTGCAAACAGAGGAGAATGAAAGTTGTGTTGTAACTTCAATTCTGTACAAGTAGTTTGTATTCCTTGTAGAAGAGGCTGCTGGTTAGAAGTCGGAAGTGTTTGTCATCGTAAGCACTCATTGTATTAATAGCGTGGAAGTCTCTGAAAGTAAAGCCGCAGTTTCTCAATGCTACAACTGTAGCCGGCAACTCAGCAGACCGCATCCAATGTCTCACACCTGGCTCGTCTCTCAGACCATCATTCACTTACTCTCTCACTCGCTCATTCCCTCCAACCTCAGTTACCTGAAGAATAGCGCAGAGGACAAAACTTTTGGATTTAAGAGCTCTGACCCACCTGAAGTATTGATTAAGTCCCCAGATTGCTTGTAGTGTTCTATCACATTACTCAAATGAAGAAAATATCTATAAAAATATATAGCCTTTATCAGATGTTTATTGCAAATGAGATATCAAAGCTGTTTTGTTAATTAGAACTTTAACTATAATCATCGTCAACTATTTGCTTCAAAATTAGTTCGAATAAGGCGTGGCAGGTGACCAAAATACATTGTATTTGCAACAATAAATTTTGTTATTTGTGAATTGAGCGAAAATTTGACTGTTTTTCATCTAAATGTATATACAGACAAAAATGTTATATTGAAACTAAAGATATTCTTTTATTTCAAATTATTCAATAATTTAATTACACAAAATGATACACGCGGACAATATTCTATCAAACAACGGTGCCTAGAGCGATCATAATAGTTTTATCCATCGTTAAAAATCTACACTACATTGAATCTTTCATGTCAAAACTTACAAAACGTACGTTAAATGAATGTTGTATAATAATTTTGTTACTGTTGCTTTCAAAAGAAAGCAAAAGGAGAAAGATTTTATTTATCGATTTAACTCGATAAGTTCAGAACATTTGCAAGACTCATTGTTGCAGACTCAATTGGATTAAGGAACCTGAAGATCTATCACTAGCTGCAAGAACTGTCAATTGTTTCCTATAATGTTCATTTATTCTTAAATATAAAAATAAAACTGCTGGACTGTACGGGTACTAAATACACAGAGTTATTATTTTTAGGCTTAACTGAAAGTGAATCTTCAGCACATACTTATGGCAATGATGTTCAATAATTCTTGCTACTGACACATGTATATCAGAAGTATGGAAAATGACAATGAAATATCAGGGTTTTAATAATAAATGTGCACTTTTATTGTGCTCTATTTTTATGACGTTTTGTAATAGTAAAATTGTAATGGAAGTATGTTTTAAATTAACATTAATATCATCTATTTCAACTTTAAATATATTATACTGTTCTACAACTTTAAAAGTCAGATTCGTTCTTAACGACATATTTTGAACATAAATGGGTATAATTCTTGCAATGGTATGTTTTCCTATCCTATAGGAAATGCAAACGTTTGTTCCGTTTATGCTATAGCATATTATAACTTTGTGTTTTCATTGATTATTTTTATAATGACTATTTTTTGCAAAAAAAAAAAAAATACCTGGGTTGGATTTGTCAAATAGAATGCGCAGCATAGGTTATGTTCCATAGATATTAAGCTCATGTTTATTTATTTATTTTGGTTTTATTTTCATATGAATTGTAATTTAATATGCGTCTCAAAAGAGTAATATATTGTGAACCATTAAATTTTCTTAGAGTCATTCTACAGAATTTAACTGTTGGAATGATGTTTTTAGTTCTCTACCATCAATAAATAAAGCAGTACACAATGTTTGCCACTGTTTTGAAGAACGTGGTGCCACCAATGAGCGACGAAAACAAAATAAGAAGATAAAAGGGAAATTAGTTCTTTAAGTAGCTGCTCAAAGTACTAGAAATGCATTCGTAAGCTTGGTCTTGAATAAACAAGTTCTAGAAAGTTAACTTAAAGGCTTTACATAAACTAAGCACTACATTTAACTTTCTGTACACTGTCTATCAAAAGACGATCCGTTGCAGGTTTTAATTCTGTGATGTTATTACACGCATCATTCAAATACGGGATATTTAAAAAAAAAATCTTTAAACTAATGAATGAGCCTTTGAATTACGATGTGCAGTTCATAATTTTCCTGCTGTAGGTAATAGAATAGCACTACAATAATTATTTTTCAACTTAATCTCCTTTTACTTTAATGCATTTGTCACAATTCTTGATTAACGTTTCCCAAGTCCCAATTTTTGTATGAAAAATGCAGCAAAAAATAATCGCTGTGGGCAAAGTCCAGGCTGTATGGCGGATGATTCAACTCCTGGAAACAGTCGCGTGTAATCATGAAGCACATGAACTCTTGGACTCAGCGTTTCCTTGATAGCACTATGTAATGATGTAGTAGTTCAGCATAATACTTTCCAGTCACCGTATCTTCATTTCTTTGAAGTCTTATAATCAGAATTTCTCTTCAGTCCCAAAAATTGTTGCTACGTTCTTCTTTGTGGACTCTGTGACCTTGTATTTCTAGATCATGCTTCATGCTTTTTCTGCCAATCCATTGATTCTCTATTTTGAAAGGGCGTCATAGTTTCGTTTGAAAAGTTATTGGTCTAGCTATGAAAGAACAAGTAATTTTTATTTTTCAACACAATCTCGCATAAACCATCATACAATACCATTCTCTCCTCTCTCTCTTTTTTTAATTGATTTATTTATGGACGCTCTTTAACATCTCGGGTCATCAGCGTCCCATTCAATTCAGGGCGTGAAACGGTCGACAAATTTTGCTCTGTATTTTGTCTCTCTATTTTGCCTCTTCTTTCAGGCTTGAGGTTCTTTTTCGTGACATAAATGTACGACACAGACCCACGACTTTAGTTCCCTTCTGAAGGATATATCCTTAGGATATTTAAGCCCGAAAAAATCCATCAATCCTGGCCGGTTTGAACCCGCGATCTTGTGTTTAGGAGGCAAGTATGGTTACCACTGCACCACTAGGACTGACGAATTCTCTCTCTCTCTTTCTCTCTCTTCTATCTGAAGTGGTTTTTCGGAAGGTATGCAAAAACTCCTTCACAGCTGAAATCACCTCTTGATTTGATGCAAAACGCTGCTTAGAGAACATTTTGATCTTTGGAAACAGATGTAAGTCAAAGGGAGCTAAATCTGGGAAAAGAGATGGATGCTGTAACAATTCACTCTTCAAATATCTTAAAATATATCATCGCCAAAAACCTCCTGTGACAAGTTGGGTACTTTCCCAAGAATTTGTTCATCAATTTGATTTAAAAGATTATAAAGCTCGCCCTACTGAAGATAATAAATTAGCAAAATTCCTTTATGTCCCAAAAGACTAATGCTAACTGACTAAACCGACTTTATCTTCTTTGTTGTTTGGGTTCTGGTGTGTGATGGTGAACCAAGTCATATCCACATTTAAAAATTGACGCACAAAATCAGTTCTGCTATTGTTAAAACGCTCCAAGCGCTGTTGAGATATTTTCATATGAATGCGTTTTTGATTTGCTGTTAGCAAGTGCAACACCCATCTGGCGCAAAGTTTCTTCATATGCAATTCTCCATGCAGAAGCAATTTCACGCGCTCTAACTCAAGGTCATCTGGTGTCATATCATGTATTTATTCAATGGATTCTGCTGTTTCTGCATATTTTAGACGTCCTTCATGGTTCTTACTTAAATTCAATGGTTCATTATTTAATCGTTGAAAACGAAGAAGGGTTCCATATTTTTTTATAAATGGTATATATTTCCTTCGGCGTTTTACTTTTATCATTGCACAATACTCATCGTTGTTCACAAAACAGGTCTGCTTCAGGAAACTGTATTAAATAAAGTATTTGAAACAATGATTTGATATTTTATATTTCAAATGAATGTTTAAGGCAAAAATTCCAACTTAAAAAATAATTATTTTGCTAATTGCATGGTCACTTATGGTCGAATCCTAGAATTTTCAGACCGCCTTGGTATATCATTATTTACTCATTATTAACTATTTTAAGTATGATGTGCTACGTGATTTTTTTCAAAATACTACTTTAACAAAGCAAAAGACAAGTCAAATATGTGGAAAAATCACGAGATGTATAAAATTGTCCAGTTATAGTAATAACAAACAACATGTAATAACATTTATGCTTACAGCACTAAACTATAGATTCCCCATCTTAAACTCAAATCCCGTAGCTACAAAATAGCATGCAATGCTCTAAAATAATAATCTTAAACATAAAATATCAAAGTCAATACAAGTTACAATTCAAATTAAATAGCGTTTACCCCAATTTCGTGCTTACATACTGCAGTCAATGTTTTGTTGTTAGTATCTCTTGTGAGTGTAGAGGATAATGGCTGCTACATACATAAATAGTGATCTTAGCGGTTTTGCTGTGTTCCGCATTTGGCGTAGTGCGAGCTACAGAGAGAGAGATATCGATTTTGTTTCGGTCAGGTTTGACGTTTTCACCCGGGATACATGATCTCCCGAAGGTTAACAATTTCATGTGCGTAATTAAATTTGTAGTTAACGAGCTGGGTTGGCCAATTCATGGCTTCGGGTATTGGAAACCGATAATAATAAATGTCTACGTTTAATTAGCAGACCTGTCGATGAAAGAGAATTTTGCAAAAATTATACCTGTTTTTTTCTACTTACGATGAAGAGAGCAGGCTTTATTGTTAATTAGCTAAAAGCTGCAATTTTAAGAACAAAGATATAGCCAATTACATGCGGATAATAAAAATACCCATATAGAACACAACTGTTTTAATAAGATATACAAACAAATCAGAATATTAGAGCAATGGTAAAAATGAAACTAGGCTTTAGTGTGAAGTGTTTTAAAATGCTGTTTTGTTGCAAAATATCACAAAATGCTTCTAGTGCTTATGACGCACGAAACTTGAAACGTGCTTTTCACGATTTTTAGCTATACATTTTAATGTCATGCATCTACAATTGCAACTGGCTCACAAGTACATAGTGAGGGCAGAACAATCTCTTGCTACGTGACAATTCTCTGGCATTGCTGAGTTGTTGTATTCAATTTCATTATGTTATTCTAGTTCGTCTGTTGTTCCTGTACACTTTGCCAAGATTTCTTTGCCTCTTGTAATGTTTCTGTCTCAGCAGAGCGTCTCTTGTTTTCCAGTATGGTTGACAGCCATATTTTTAACAAAGTAAAAGTTTTGTTACTAAGACATATTTCGTAGCTAACTCAAGAAGCAATGATGTAGCAATATGATAATATCTAGAGCAACGTAATGCTTAGTTTCTTCCTATGAGTTACTGCATGTGATGTTCACATTTTCTTTCACCCGAGATTTGTTAATGGTTGGAATCGTTTTCATTGCTGCTTTTCCTTCAAAAGTTTTCCTCTTTCTTATCCTCATCTTAGGCTCCACAAAGTTAACCAAGTAATTTCTCTAGCACTACCTAAGTCTACCAGTATTATTGTGTTTACTGTCGTAGGTCCTCTCTATAATTTACAAATGCAATTCTATCAGTATTAAACAATAAAATGAATGTAGGTAAATTTTTCTGTGAACTGTTTAAAGCATTTTAATATGTTAACCATGACTTTCTAATATAAAATTTTATTTTATGAAAAAAAAAAAAAACATGTGAGTTTAAACTGGCATTTACTTATTTGTTTTTATATACGGGCATTCTTTAATATCTGGGGTCATCACCGCCCTATTCAATTCAATACAGGACGAGAAACGGTCGATAAATTTTGCTTAGAGGCCTCTTCTTTCAGACTTGAAGTAAATCTAGGACACAGAACCCACGGCTCTGTCTCCTTTGCGAATGAAGCCATAATTAATATTTTATGCCCGAAAAAATCCCGGAATTGAAACCGCGATCTTGGGTCTACGGGGGATAGATTTGATATGTGTACCATTACACGAGGGTAGGTCCATAAGTTTCCAGCATAATCATTTTCTAGGTATTATAAAGACAAAACTACATTTCACTTATCAATATAGTAACTCTTTATTTTAATTCACTTCTCACATCTGTGAATCAACATTTCAATCCCTCGCCAAAATAGTCAGAAGTCTTGTCTGCAAAATGGGCAAAAACAGCATCCATCAATTCTTCGTCACACTTAAATTTCCTACCTCTATGGTCCTTCTTAAGTTTTGAGAAGAGGAAATAATCACTGGAAGCTAGATCTGGGCAAGGTCAATCTCCTTGAAGCCATATTTCTTCACAGCTTCTTTTGCAACAAGAGCTGTGTGCACAGGCGCGTTGTTGTGAATAAGACGCACACCCCACTCAGCTTTCCTCGCCTTTTCTCTTTGATGGAAGCATGCAGTCTGTGCAGTAGGCCTGCTTAGTACTTCCTCTTTACTGTGGTGTTCCTCTTCTTAAAGTCAATGAATAGTATTCCTTCACAGTCCCAAAAGATTGTGGCCATGATCTTCTTGGTTGACTGAATAACGTTGGCCTTTACAATGGTTTGCAGAACTTCTCTCTTGTTGCCACGGCAAAGCTCCAAAAATACCTGACAACGGATGACTCGTTGCTGCTTTTGGACTGAGGAAAGAAATCTAGGCATCCATCTTATTCGTATTTAAATGCTCATGAATAATTCAATGCACTGTTGTTTTAGAAAGGCCCAACTTTGCTGCTATTTCTGTAACGTTGAGCAGCCGGTCTTCCATAATTTCTCCTTCCGCAAGAGTGATGTTTTCAGGAGTGAGCATCTCCAAGAGCTGACCTGCTCGCTCTTCGTCTCTTCAATGCTTTCTCCCTCCATTGTTAAAGGTTTGGCCCATTCTTTTACGGTAGAATTTGAGAGGGAGGCTTCGCCATATACACAGTCCAATTGCTATTTAATTTCATTTGGAGTAAGTCCGTCTTTTGTGAAAAACTTAATAACAGCTCGATATTCCATTCTGAACATGCCACAATCTTCTACACATAGACTTCTCTATGCAACTTTAACTGAACAAATGAACACAACGGAGCGGAAGTTACAGCGCAGTTATAAAGTATGACAGCAGATAAGGGTTTTGTGAAGGCAAAGAAATGTGGTTTCAAGAAAATCGTCATCACCCACCCTACATGCCAGATCTAACTCCCAGTGTCAATCTCCTCTTCTCAAAACTCAAGAAGGACCTTCGGGGAAGTAAATTTAAGTGTTACGAAGAAGTGATGGATGCTGTTTGTACCCATTTTGTAGACAAGACTTCTGACTATTTTGGGGGGAGGATTGAAATGTTAATTCAAAGATGTGAGAAGTGCATTGTAATATTGAAAAGTGAAATATAGTTTTTGTCTTTATCATACCTAGAAAATAGTTAGGCCGGAAACTTCTGGACTTACCATCGTATGTATAAAAAATCTTCGGAGATTGAAGAAAGGACTTCGGTGTATCGGTTTTTACAAAGATGTAATCAAATTTAAAAGACTTTGAATAATCAATAAGAAATGAGGAAAATACAGAATATTTAAAACTAAAATAAAACAAAGAATTAAATGAAAAATTAAGTTTCATTTCTTGTTGTTAATAATTTATTTTCCTCATATTTAAAGTATACATTTGTGCTATTTTTTAAGTTTTAATACTGCCTTCAGCAGCTTATCTTCTGACAACATAAGTAGCGCTTGATTAACGACAAAAGTGGAGTGTTTAAATTTATCCCTCAGTTAAAATTCCCAGCAATTTCCTAATGACCTCGTCAGTATAAAAGTTAATGATATAGCCGAAAGTAGATATTCTTATCTTAAACCTTGTACACGTATTTGAATAATTTATTTCTGAACTTTCTAAATTTAACGGATCTGCAAGGTAACGGGTATACATTAATACTACCAACACCGTTATTATTATTATTATTATTATTATTATTATTATTATTATTATTATTCCCGCTTTAGTTAGCAAAAATTTGATAACAGGCTGGTCAGAAGTCCAACCGCTGGTACTAATCAATGTTCACTGTCATCATAATGGATACACGCAAAGCACTGTCATTTGTTCTAAATGACCCCAAACTTGGAAGCAGTATCTATCGTGCATTATTAACTTGAGAACAAACTGCAGATAAATATCTGAAATACTCGCAGGTAGGTAGCTCAGAATGAATTTAAATCCTCACTCTCTGCGCTTGTAACCGATTCCGGAGCGAGTAAAATGAGCGAGGAGATAATAGTAACATACCCCAGGGCTGCTTTTTCCTTTCTTTTTATTCTTATTTGTTTTAAATTTCTGTAAATTTCTCGGCTGTGAAGCATTTTCTGCAAAAAATCACTAAAACAAAACAACAGGTGGGAATATCTCTTCTTAATAAAGAATGTTCTCTGTATTATCCAAGAAAAGTTTGTCTTTATTAAAAGAAGGAAATTATGCCAAAACTCCGGTATAAGTAAATGGGGTATTTTTAAACTATGTATTTCCAGTGAATGGTCGTAGTTTAGCATTAGAAATTAGAATATTAAAAGAAATATGTAATAAGTAATACGTTTAAATATAAATCCTTAATAAACTTATTTTTTTTTCAATGAAATTAAAAGGAAGAAGTCATTGTCTCGTAGACAAAAGCAAACAGGCGTTCAATTCTTCTCCAAAGAGATGTAGAGATATAGAGGCCAGGCACTAAGTTTGTGTGCTCTCTTGCTCCGCTAGGATGCCTGCCTTCTTTTCGAATCTTCAACATTTTCCATCTTTCTCTTACCGCTAGGTAGAGTCATATTTTCCCACTCCTTTTATTAATTGCAGCACATGCGGGTACATCACACTAAGCTTCTTTGGTATGTGACTACTTGTAGACTTCAGGCTTGTCCTTGCTCGAGGCTATCGTAATACTGAATGGAAGCTCGTACTTCAGCAAGACGATGACCTGGGAAATTAATTAATTTTTTTATTTTATATGTATTCATCTTTGCACTATCATGTAGTGTATCTTTGTTTTGATTGTAATAGTGTGCAAGCTTTTAACCTATCTACTATTGCTATGCCCACATTGAAGCATTTTTTTTAACACAATGCTCCACTGTGATTAACTAATACGGGAAAGATTTGTAAGAGAAATGTGTATATTAAATACTGTTTTTAAGACTGTTTATTTTGAGTTGCTTATATTAATCATAATGTATTTAAATTAAATTTATGCATCCATTTGCAGTTTAAATTAAGAACACATTCTTCTACTATGCATTTTAGAATAGTCAATATTTGATTTATATGCAAGCTATTTGTCTTGAAGTTGAAGATTAATAGTATCCCATTGAATTGCTATATATTTTGCGATTGTTATTTCTATTAATGTGTTAAATAAAATACTTTGTAATCGAATTCTAACGAATTACAAGTTTTTCACGTTTTTTTTTTCTGTTTACTAAACAAAAATATTTTTCTTATCTATAATATTTTACACGCTATTTCTCTTCTGTCTGTACACATTGGCCCCCCATCATTAGTGTTGATTGAATATTCTTACATATTTATATATGGAATTGGACTGAAAGCAATAGAATCAGTATAAATTAATAAGAAACGAAATATTTATTTAACTTTCATATAACAAAATGTGTATCAAGTGTGAATTTACCTTCATTCATAATGAAGACAAATAAATAATAGAATGTTAGAAATATAAACTTTCAATCAAAATGCAAAGTCCATGTTAGCTTATTTTGCAAAAATTGAATTCTACATATTTTGCTGTAGGTATTTGGTCCATATCACAAAAAATTTCTAAAAACAGTATGTTTGGCATATTTTCATTCTTAAGGATAGTTGGAGTAATATTCTGAAGTAATTCTCAATCTGAAAATAAAGAATTATAAGTGGAAGCGAGAATATCAGAATTATATAGAATAACAAATGTAGGTATGCCACTTTTAAAAAAAAAAATGGAACTTTAATATTATTATATAAGCATTTGTTACATTAAATGTTATTTGTTATACACAATTCAAAAAACTTTACAAAAACTCACACATCACAAGCAAGTAAACACGCTAAAGGCACGCTTTATGCACATAGACCGACATTTTTCAAAAAGACGTTTATTATTACAGTGTTATATTTTGTGTACTTCTTTCAAGAATAAAATAAATGCTTTCTGAAATGTTAAAATTTTAACAGCATGAAAAGCATACATTTCCACTCGTTCCTTTTATACAGTTAACAAATTCATGAAAGTAAAAGATAATCATAATTCTTACTGATGTCACTCTCTAAAATGACTTTCCCGTTTATTTTACGTTTGCCGGTGGCCAAGTAAGGAATTAAATTTGTTTTGAACGAAGTACTGCCGACAATACCGAAGTGATGGCGAAGAGCGAAGAGAAAATGAGAGTTTTATCAGCTTAACCTAAGCCGTACCTGTAATAGGTCTATTTGGTTTGTCCATTTACAATACAGCCTGTTGTTGATGTTGCCGCGTTTATGCCTTCTCCTGGAATTTCCGCATGGATGCCACAGCACCAACAGGAGCGAATAAACAATTCGCAGCACTCAATCGCCCAACAAGGACTGATATGAATATAAATGTAAATATTTCTCCTTTTGTATTAATTATTTACAAATACTACAAATAGTGTACAATTCTAAGGAAATATACACAGTACACCTTCAAACTCTTGTATAGAATGGATGAGATATTGATATACACGACATGAAACCAGCGCAACGCTATCATATATATATATATATATACAATAAAGCATGTAAATAATGTTTATTACATATTAATGAGTCACTGCACTAACGTATACTTTATTCATCTACATAAACGAACTTGTATTCAACTTCAATGTTCATCCTTCAGCAGCACAAAATTTGCATTTACGTCATAAGCAGAAAGTAGTTTAACAGCACTAGCCTAACCGTACACATTACACAGGTAGTGCCTTCGATGTTTTAGAGAAGTAAATTATTTAATTATTTAAAGTTTCCATTTTACAGACATTTTCAAACAAACTCGCTTTAAAACTCCAATTAAATTATATGCTACATTTGCAAGTGCTGCATTTTGATATCATTTCATTAACATAACAACTGGTTTAATTATTTGTTTTTTCTTTTTCATTCCATGTACTTAATAGAGCTATAAAAATAGCAGCTGAGATTTCCTGCTCATTGAATGTAAAGTATAATTTATATATATATGCAACGTGCCCTGCATAAAACACTGATAAATGACTTTAATAGTTAAATGAGAAACTTATTTCATTGAAACTTAACATTTTCTAAATTATAAGCTTTACAATTTCAATCTTCGCTAGATTTCAGTATGACACTTGAGTTCTATGTTGCACCACAACAAACATGTCTACATTTACTATTGACTGTAACTTGCAAGGAGAAGTTGAAAATAAGCTCGAATCTGTCGTGTTAAAAATGGATTGGAGATGTCAAGGTTGCAGGTTCAGCAAAAAAGGAAGAGACCTATAACACACGATCTTTCATTAAGCCCCACCAGACTTTAATTTGACTGAATTGCTTTCGTGTTCTAACACAACATAAGGGTTCTCGCTTCTCCAGCCTCTATAATGGTGTCTGTCGTCTTTTCCTCATATGTGGAATGTTGACTCGTCAGAGAAACATGACCTAGATACGAATTTTCTTCCTCAATTTTGTTCAAGTCACTCGCAACGTAAGCCAGCCTTTTGTCTTTATCGTCGGGTTTGATAAAGACGGAAGTCTTTTTTGCATGACGTTATAAGCCGTACTAAACTGGAGCTGCAAATATCTTTTCGAATTGATTTTATTGAGCTTCTTGTAAAGAGGCTATAACGCGTTCAGTGTTATATTCAGAATTCTTTTTTCTTGTAAGGCTTATCAATTTTCGGCAACAAGCTTTCGATTTGATAAAACTTAGTATTCTAGGCTACTTCTCCTCTTGTCAGGAATAGGATGGTGTCTTTTAAGATTGCATTCTCAACGAAATCAGCGTTGTACACGTTACACTGACTGTTTCTGCTAAGAAACCAAAGAACATAAGATATTTTTTGCTCAATCGTCCACATAGCTCTAGTTCTATAGAATTAAGAGTTTGTTATTATTTATTCATTTCTCAATTTTAATCTTTATGACAACCATTGTTACATAAATTTCCAGATCTACAGTACAAACCCTAGGTACATTTATTTTTCTTTGGCGAATACATTTTAAGTTGTAGTTATTTCTTTTATTGGTGCTTTAAGCGGACACTCTTTGCTTTAATTTCTGTTTTATTGCTAAGTTTTGGAAAGTTTTAATGTTATGGATGTCTTCTGCAGAAAAGTAAATAAACATTTTATAACTAAAAGTTTTTTCCGGGCTTAAAAGCAGGGGTTCGTTGAAGCTTTGATATCCAAACGTTTCGTCTGCGCCCACGGAGGACATCATAAACCTATTCTTTTAGATAAGAAAACTAATTACTAAAACCTTTTCGAAAAAAAGACCAGTGTTTAACATGTATGAAATTTTGATCCACCAAAGTGAGGCATTTGTATCAATTTCTTTATATGTAAAATCAACGAATTATGAAGCAAGAACGGTTTCACAGTTAAAATTAAATTTCAAAAACTTTATGGCGAGGAATTTAATAGTTCATGGTAGGCATTTATTCAATTAAGTAATACTAATCATTATCGCACTTACCCAGCCATACCTTCTCTATTTTAATGAAAAAATAAAAATAATAACCAAGCATTCCCATACGCGTTAACAGTATTCGATAGGAACACCGCAATGAGCCCAACCCTTCACAACTTCTTCCGCAGTTGGCTTTCTGTTTATCTTGTCGTTATGGATTTCTAACAAGGCAGCTGTTTTGATTGGACAGACCGACCCCAATGAAAATTCGTGCTCCGTAGAATTATAATTAAGTCTGCCTGAATTTAACTGATATGCTAATTTTGCCGCAATTAATACACATGTACCACTAAATTTAATTTGTTGCGGCCCATTTCAATGCTTCTTGGCCTCTTACCAATGACACGGTAATTAGTTATAACCAGCCGCGCCACACATAAGAATATGACAAGTACAAGATCCGTAATACTCAACAGAAATCATTTGTTTAAAGGTGAGAGAAATATTTGTACCATGATTATATATTAATATCTGAATCTCGTATTACATAAGCAGAAGAAACCGTAATTTTTAAATATTTTCTGAATATCATTTCAGCTCTTTTTTCCCTTGAAACTTGTGTCTTTCAGGTCGTTTCTGTGGAGATGATGCAAAACTACTGAGACAGTCAATTTATTTTATTTTTGTCATTTTTACCCTGAAGAAATATATATTGAAGAAATATATTGTCCTTTGCATATTTACATCCAAAGCGTTGTAGTATCTTTACTATTATATTTTCAAGAATGGCCTCAAACTGTGAGTAATCAACAGCTGTCTCCATGTTATTTGCAAAAGTATGTCTAATGTTAGTCTCTAATATATTTAAAATATTAATTGCATTAATTGTTTTCATTTTATTTATAAAGGGATACCTACTGTATTAGATTTAACACTGTGCATTCTTACAGTTACCTACATTCTGGCACTAGCACAAGCAAAACCACGAAACGTCATTATTAGTGGACTGTGTCTTGCTTTGAAAAATTGTTTATAAAATACTCGTTAATATGAATGTAAAATTAATAATTATTGTCGTTAAATTTAGCATATCTAAACTGATAATTCTACAAAGTTTCGTTAGGATAGGGCTAATGTAACCAAAATCCGTTCCATGCAAATTCAGTCCAATTAAAGATTTGCTCTATCCTGTTCAAACATGACCTAGGCATAATCTTGAGTGTAACCTGACTGCTCCTTTTCACTCCTCTCACTAGATTAATGAAGGAAGCACAATATTGTGAATGTTTGACCTCACCAAGAAGAGATAATGTAACCACCTGCAATGGTGAAAACTAGTGTTGTTTTTTAACAACACAAGCGCAGTAAAAGCATCGCTGCTAATGTAAATAATGATAAACTAGTTAAAAGCGTGAAGTATGTGCGGAAATTATCCCAAATTATATTTTGAATATCTAGAAACCAATCATGCGGCCATGATGTAACTTCTCAGCCAGACTTTGCTGCCCATACGAGAGCACTCACTTTCCTCTAGGGCTATTCATCCGGCAGTTGCGTGTATTGTGTGACCGTGGCACTAAAAGATTAATGACTCCTGTTCGGAGCAAACCCCGCACCGTCCAGCTCTTTCAGTCCCCCTAGAGCCCATATTTGACTCCGTTGTGACTTTTTGTTGTCGATAGGGAGAAGACTTCAGATGTAGTTGAGATTAAGGAGACCGTAGTGAGATAATTGATGGTGAAGAAGATTTTATACACTCTTTTTAAATGTGAAAGATTCCAGTAAAAGTGCGTGAAAGAGAATGCAGTGTCATTGTTTAGGCAATAATGCATATTAAATATTAAAATGTTATGTAGTTTCTAGAGGTTTAATGTACATTAATCAGTTTTATAATACTATTAATCTTTATACACACACATCAGAGTGTTTAAGATTTTATAAATATAAAATATAATTATTATGGAAAAACGGTCATATACCTGATGATTTCAGTACCAATCTAAAGGAAAATCGGAGATGTATAATAAATACAGAAGGATAAATTTCTTACACTTTGGATATAAAGGGCATGCAAAAATTATATGAAGAATGTTATGAGTAAGAGTAAACAAAGCTTCTGGAAGAACGAATTGCTTTAGATGAAATATATCGTGTATAGATTGCATCTTGATGCTGTCACAAGTGATTGAAAATGTTAGAAAATGTAATATTCCAACTTAACATAGCTTTTATTGATTTCGAGAAAGCTTTCGATTCACTTGTTCGAGAATCCCTATGGAGAGTATTATTAAAGAAATGAATAGCGAGTCAACTAGTAAAAGCAATAAAATCTTCTATGTTAAGATAAAGTGAAATGGTAAACTCTGTATCACAATGCTATTTGCTGATGTCTTGTAATATCTCCTTCTAAAACTAAGATCTCGCTCTCCATGGATTAGAACATAGTAGGGCAAAAATAACGTTTAATAGTGAGAATATTAAGCGTATTAGTGCATTTAATTACTTAGGCTGCAGTTTATCCTATAATAAAAATTAATTTATGATTGTTCCAATCATTCAGGTAAAGTAAAGTTTGTATGATTCGTAATATAGACCTCGTCCTTATTGAAATAAAGCTGAAAAATACCATTCCCTTGGGCTCAATGAAGACAATTCTATTGAAAAGACACAGTCCTAAAATTTTACAATGTTATGGCACTCCTAACGTTGTTATACCGGTCGGAAGTATGGACAATGACTGAACAGTAAAAAAGCAGAAGTAAGGCTGCAGAAATGAGATTGGTAAAACACTAGCAGGGTATTCACTAATAGATATTCGAATAAATAAACAAATCAGACTACTCCGTGCTGTATAAGAAGAAGATTAAAGCATATTGCAGCACCACGTAAAAGCTATCATCTTATACATTTGACTATTAATGTTCAGAAATGAACTCTTGCCTGACTAGCGCCTTCCACTAGACACTAGGTTTAATTTTATATTAACTATAAGCTATAAGCCTTCTTTACATCGTTTTGAGCTATATTAAAAGTAGAAACAAAAGCAATGAAAGTACCCAGTCTTGGTTGTCCTTGCCCTCGGATCTATAAAACAGGAGGACATGGTTTTGGGATTAGGGTTGTGTAAACCTTTGAGGTACGTATATTACGTGATGTGTGTGCTTAATCCGCCTGAGTGCACGTTTTACACATTATCAATTTAGAGCGAGAACCTTGTGGTCCGAGGAGGTGATTAAACGGGTCAATAGCGCACATACTGCCACCTGAGTCACTGCACAAGCGCACACTAGGCCTTGTGGACTTTACGGCCTTCTGTTATTGTCTATTCCTCATTATGGAATCCCTCACTGCCTCACTTCTACTCATACATGTGAAAGCTGTCTCAAAGTGTTCAATAGAGAAGATGGCTGCATTATCTATAAGACATATTAATGTGATTAAACATATAGAGTTTAATAAACTATATATGTAACAACTTCAACATGAAATATGCAGAATGGGAGGAGAAACGCATTGCTTATAGGTACTTGTGCTGGAGATTTTAACGAATGGTTTCAACTCAGCGAAGGCTTGATTTACTTTGTTCCATCCCCCCCCCCTTCCGTTTTGAGATTATAAAAGTATAGTTGAAATCATACAAGCTGTAAAAGTCCTCCCAAAAAGAGAGAGTTTTTATTAATTTTGATCTGCAGTTTCGGATTTGTTTCGTTCCTAAGAGAGAAGCATTTAAATTAATGCTTACCACAGCATGTACTGGCATCATCTATAATGTTAATGCTTAAAACTAGATATACTTAATAAAATTATGTACTTTTTCTAATAGTTACTAAACTAATCTTAATTATTTTATACAATCTTATATAAATATTTCAGAAATGATGGATTTCCATATAATTTGATCATTATCAATATTACCTACAATGCTAGGAAACATATTCTCGATTCGTAAAATCATTGCTTCATGTATAGTCATATTCTGCTTTGAACGTTCAGAATCTGCATTCTATTATGCATTTGAAAATTGATTTTGCCATCTGTCGAGGAAAATTACGTCGCAGGGTTGGAACCCATAGCGCCCATATTTTTGTTTCTTTCGTTATTTATTAGTAGTAAATAATAATCAATATTACACTCACCATCCTAGTAGATGTTGCAAATGCCTGTCCACTGTTTGAGATATGTCTGAATCCTTTCGAAAAGATTTTGAGACATTCGCCACAATTCATCCTCCCAAACATAGTTATAATATAATACTATAATATATATATATAGTACACCAACTTACTGGACTACTCATGTTAAAGACTTTCGAGGAGAATTATCCAATTTCATCAAGCTTCTCCTCTGATAAAACCCGAGTTTTTTTATTATGACTCTTGATAATGAAAACGCCTTGGGTTTGAATTTTGTTCACCAATTTGAAAATTGCAATTCCCGGTGGGGAGGTTTCTGCTGGACATGTAGTACAAAATTTCCTCCTATAGCATTTGTATGATTTTTGTTGTACATTACAATCGTAAACAAATATTATTTGTTCAAGCGTACATCTCATTGTACAAAAATGTATCTGCAAAAACAACAGTTAATATGATATACAGGATCCAGTAATCTCAATTGCCTGTGTTAACGGAACTTTAACTACAGTCTTATCGGGAATAGCGCATTTACTGAAGATCAACAGGCTTACACTAGTGTATACAAATTTGTTTGCGTACCGGAATGAGAACACGGCATTTCTTTAGTAAATGCGTTAATATATTCAAAAACGGACAGGCGTCAATTGTTCTTTTCTGGCTACCAAACATCAATGCATCCACCCACCCATCCATTCACCCATCGGCTGTTAAAAATGATTTAAGAAGGATCATTGTACTTCAACTTCTTTCTTGAGCGGTTAAGCAGTTAGTATAAAGTTAGTACCAATAAAATAAATAAGGATATACCGTAATGGACTTCGAGGCTTTTTAGACAACCCCAGACATTGTGTTAAAGTACACGTTTTTTTTAAAAAAAACATATTCGCTAAAACTCTAAGCGGCCAATTGATTTATATGCAACAGCAATATTGTTATAAAGAGAGTTTGTAATTCATGATACAATTTTCTTATAAGTTTGGTTAATATACGTTTTGATATGTCTTATACAAGGATTTCTATAATTTTTACCATTATTGTAAATACTCAAACACATTGACAGCAACAATTGTTTTAAAACGTTCTTATATATATATAATAGATTTGACCCATTCAAGAGGATATCTAATAAAATAATACCCCTAGAATTTTATTGAAACTTGAATTTAAGCTTTATAGCACGGGAAGTTTACTTAACCAATATTAAAAATAATATAATTTTATTTCTGAATATTTTAATTCAAACAAACATTCCTTTGGAATTAAATGTGTGTTTTATCTAAATTATATTATGTACCTACCATCTTGATGTAATAATCACATAAACAAGTAAAAGATGCGTGTATATCAATACAAAGGCTTCAAAATTTTATCCTTGGCTATTCTATTAGTATGAACAGTCTTGTTAACTATTTTATGAACTTATTTAATTAATTTCTCTATCTCTGTCTTTCTCGCATCCATAATTACGCACAAAGATGATCTGCTAATTCTTCAGAAACTCAAGGGACCCTTTTCCGCAGTGTCATTTAAAAACTTTCAACGCTGTTTACCTATGAACAGCACTCGAGAGGTAAGCCAAGAGAAAATATATTTCAATTAGAGTTAAGACATTTTTATTATTATTAGTTCCTTCCTTTCTAAAACGCCCATCTATGAATGCAAGCTTTTAATCTGTTTTCATCTGTATGACATCCCACGAATTGCCTATTAGTTTTTAACTTTAACTCTCCTGAAACACAAGTCTACAAGATCAAACCTTTCCTTTGTCTCCAAACTAAACCTAAGGCATGCCTTATGCATAAATTGGTTTGCTTTAAAAAGTGTTCAATCAGGCAGGTTTTTGTTGTGACCATGTTTTAAGTTTAAAGAACTTAATGCTTGTGAACACGGCAGATTCTGAAATGAGGTTCTTGTGGTATTATCAAGCAATAGTCAGCCAGCGTACTGGGACTTTATTTTCTCTTCTATATTGTAGAAATCTGCTAAAACATTGTTCGTTCTTATAATCAACAGTCTCGAGATTATCTAGAAAGAAGTCTAAAAGTCCAAAAACGCCCTTTGAACTCTGTTTTACAATCCATATCTTTGTAAAACTTCAAGGAATCATTAACTTTATCAGAGAATTTTTCACATGAAAAATATTTTTGAATAGTTCCAGGGTTATTTTTTGATACACCTTCATTATCATTCCTTATAATCATATTTGTTACCAATAAATGTTCCATCGTTCAATTTCACATGATCAAAGCGCAGTTTTTATCCATCGCTTTTACAAAAATGTTAATAACTCCCAGTTTGAGACATAAAGAATGTAAATGTATTTCTTTGGAATCAACTAAAGCACTAAAACACTCAACTTGGGTCTCTCGTTTCTAACCTACTGAGATATTTTGTCCCTGCTGTGCTATTCACATAAAATTCTGCATTTCCCAGTTAAGTAATTACTTCAAACTCTGTTGAAGTAAACGAATTGTTTTGTTTTACAAACGCACTTAAGTCCTCCGAGAGGGACTTTAAGCCATGCGTCTCATGTCGTAGATTTACGGCTCGTTAAAGAACTCCATACCTGCAATATATAAATAAATAAACAAATATAGGGTTTGTGGACAAATTTTGTCGGTCTTTTTCACATTTGAATTAAATACCACCGGATAGCGTTATGATGAGCTGTCTAGAAATTAGCTCATCTGCCATCAATGGGAAACGAGCGTGACTAAGTTGTACACAGCACAATGGGTGCAGCTGGAGGTCTAAGCACAAGCAGCCAGCACTATGGCAGTACACGCCAACTCCACAAACAATGACGTAATGGCATGAACTGACTTGCAAGAAGTGCGCTAGGCGGCACTAGGCGGGTTGAGTGTTAAGTTCTGCTCGTATTTGTCCACGTACTTTGTACTGTAGTGTGATTACACAACAATGACTGATCAAGTTTCTATTTGCCATCATTATAGTTTATTTATAAGAGTTTGTAGCGTTTTAAATGTTATGGATGTATTTGTTAATTACATTCTGATGTATGATTTAGTCATGTCTTTTAAGAAATAATGTGTTATAAAATAGTATACAGTTATGCAACATTTTCTGAAGTATTTAAATGTGTTAATATTTTGAGAACATGTTTTCATATATTCTTGCATTTATTTATTTCCTATAATAATGATTATATTTAGAGAAGTTGTAAATTACGGAACAAAACGTTTCTTGTTTTGTGTTCAATTGTGAATGAAAATGGATATTTTCTGGTAATTTACAAAGCTTACTATTATACATAAAAGATTAAAGAAACAGAATAGTGTAACATAACTATATATAGGTAAAATAATACTTTGCATTATGTAATAATGAAAGTGGTGTATTCAAATAGATTTACCTATTTATTATAATAATATAATCATAATAAGTATTGTGAATAAACACTTTCATCTGTGACATTAGTATTAACTGTTTTAAGTTAAATAATTTATAACATAACATGTACAGGGTGTATACAAATGATTATAGCGATTTTAAACTTATATTTTTTCTCTGCTGTATACAATATAATTTTGAATTATAAATGTAAATTGAAAAGTAACTGTGGACATTTCAATTTTACATGCGTAGCTTTTGTTTTGTAGCCATGGTAACGAAATAAACAAAATAAGATCACTCACTTGCCTTGGAAATCGCGAAACATAATACAATCCAGAGGGCGTATGGCGAAGATTTGGTCTTAACACCCCCTCTGGTAACAACATTCGTATGTGATGCAATCAGATCCAAACGACGGGGTGTCTCTGTAAAGGTAAAAGTCCCGGACGACCGCCTGTGTCAGATGAGAATGTGTAGAGCGTCGGGACAGTTTTCGCGCTGAGTTCTAAAACGTCTGAGGGGCGGGCGATTCGAGAACTAACAATTCCAATAATAACAGTGTGGAAAGTGTTAAGGAAATATCTCCAACAGAAACTATATCGTCTGCAATTGCTAAAGGCCCCTACATAAAGACAAAGTTTCCCATAGTTGGATTGGTTGTCATGGTCCGGACGCCTTGGCTTTTCTCCGTTGGCCTCCGAGATCCCCAGATCTGACCCCTCTGTGAATTTTTCTTGTGAGGGTACATAAGATCATGTATGCGTGCAACTGCTACCTGCTGACCTACCTGAGTTGACACGGAGGATTATTTCAATAGTTGGATCAGTTGCACCAGACATACTAACATCAGTGTGGCAAGAACGGAACTACCGGCTGGATGTATGCCGTGTCACAAAAGGATTCTATATTGAATACTTGAAATTTGTGTTAAGATAACTTTCACAGTTTTTCTTCAATTTAAGCTATGATTCAAAATTATATTGCATACCACTGAGAAAAATATAAATTTAAACCAGCTATGTACACTCTGTACTATTAGGGCATATTTACTTGCAGAATTTCTAATTGTGTCATTTACAATATTAAATGAACACTTTCAAAATATTTACAAAGGACCCAATGCTAATTAAATCAATATATTTATTCCCGTGATAGATTAATAATGTATGTGAATACCGTCAATGAGCTATACCGCCGCAGTGCTTCATGATCGCTCCGGAACCAGAGTGAATGCGTTCCTTAAATAATGCGTTTCTTATTTCGCGGGGCAGAAGAGTCCTGAATGCTGATCCTTGTAAAACCAATCATTTAATGTGAATTTCATTTAAACAATAGTAATTTTTTGAAAAATCCCAAAGAGTGCGGGTTTTTTTTTCTGTTTCTGTTTTCTAACCATTATTCAGTAAAATATTGTAAATTTCGCCGCGTTAGCACACAAAAAAGTACACACACACACACACACACACACATACATACATACCAAATCAAAACCAGACATTTTGTTCAGCTAAACGTTTCGCCAGAATTGTTAAACATTTTTGTTTCATTTATTGCATAAAACCAGTACTTAACTTCGTTAAAAAGTCCTTTTCCACTTTCTTTTCACGATAAATATATCCAAATAAAATTATAAAAGACAATATTTTCATTAGTTTTATAAAGCATATAAGTTGCTGATTTATACTGCCCAGAGAAATTTCGGGAGAGAAGGTGCACTTTTTTCTTTTTCTTTTTCTTGTTCCTCTGTTTTAAAGTGAAACATTGAGCTTTATTCCATAAAGTATCCTGAATTATTCATTTTTATAATATTAACGTTTGATTGCTACATGCATTTCACAACTTATGAAAAATGAGATTTATAAAAATGAAGCATTGCACTATCTCTTCCTTAATGCTTGGGAGATTTGGCGCATGATATTGTATACAACATGCCGAGTGAAATCCACTTATGCTGTGTAAATGTCACTATTTTATTTTGCAAAATCAATTTAACTAAAAATAACAACATAACTTTGATATATTT
This sequence comes from Metallyticus violacea, assembly GCA_030762175.1. Taxonomy (NCBI): domain Eukaryota; kingdom Metazoa; phylum Arthropoda; class Insecta; order Mantodea; family Metallyticidae; genus Metallyticus; species Metallyticus violacea. The sequence continues at coordinate 61,583,093 of CM060843.1, forward strand.
ATATCTGAGGATGGAGGATATTTATGATTCACTAGCCTCTTCACAGCTGATTTGTTGTGGTTTGCATCTTTGTGATAGATTTCATTTTTTCATTTCTCTTTCCCCCTTTTCTTTTTCCAGCCAGTTTCTCAGGAGCGACGGTTTTTATGGGGGGGGGGGAGGAAGAAAAATAAATGGATGGGTTTTAATTGATCAGAATACCTATTGTATTTTTTAGAATCAATGAAGTTCTTCTTCTTCTATCCCGTCGCTGTCTCGATGCGTCGCTGTGCCACAGCTAGATTCGGTAAAGTGCTAGAATTTTTGTTACCTTTACAGGCCAACGGGGGAAATAGTGAGGAATTAGGAAATGTATAAAAGCAAAGTTTAAGACTGGAGATAACACTATTTATTTGCTTTTGTCATTTTTCAATATTAAGGGTCACCTTTCTGAGTTCTGTTGAGCGGTTCTTAATTCTCACTTTCCCTAACCCAACTAATTATCTATCATAACCCACTCTCCTTTATTGCTCTTCTTTCACTTTCTATAATTCAAATGAATTTACTCCAGATAGCTAAAATTCACTCTGTCTGATCACTACCATCCACACTCCACTGATCGCTCGACTCTTTTCCCTCTGATGGCTCAATTCTTTCTCCGTTGATCTCTCAAAATCCTAATCCTTTATGAAAAATCTCCTCATCCGGTCCTTAGACCATCCTCTTACCATTTCGACAATTATTCGACTTAAAATTTCTCCTTATTCGCCGAGGGGCGTGTATATACGTATTCTAAGATTCCTGATTCGATCTTTCATAGGCCTTAGCTTTAAGCATCACTTACATTTTTCTCCCCTTTGGTTCCAACAAGACAGTATATCTGGTTTATTTCACCCCGATAATCTAATTCTATTGTCTATTGTGTTTTATGGATGCCTTCGGAGTCTAATAAAACGGAGTTTTACCAGAACCCTAGTACGCGACCCTTTTTGTAACACAAAAGGATACAAAAGATCAAACACAAAAAGTTTTCCTGGTCATCTGTTCTTTGTCTACTATACAACACATTCACTATCTACATACTCTGGCGCATTCCTAAAGATTCTATCTGCCAGATTTTGCTTTCTACTACCCATGAAATACGCAATAACAAATAAACAATATACAATAACTTAAATATTAACATAACTACATACTAATCGTAATACTACTTATAATATTTGTAATTGATTCTGCTAACATTTTATAATATTTTAATTGGGGACGGCATCTTATTAATATTGCTTCACAGGTGATGTGAGTTTTGATGTAAAACTTCTTTTTGTATTGAATTTTTTAGCGGTAGCTTTGGAAAAGAATTCACTTAGTGAACAATCTTAGTTGGGGTAAAACTCTCACTAGAACTTGTGAGAAAATCGGTGGGTTTTATAGGAGATGCTGACACTGTCTCTGATGAAAGCTGAAGTTTGTCCAGAAAAGGGCTCTCACGATGCAAAACATTGTCAGCTGTATTTTTATTTTCAGTTCTTTATAATATTCAGTACGACATCCTCCCTTTGGTGCCTAGACAAGTGTTAGCTTAGAAAAAATCCAGGGTGTGGCCCGAGGAAGGTGTTTTCGATTACCTGAGAAGAGAATTACTATTATAATTTATTACACAAGAATAAATTAAATTGACATGTAAATTACTCAGATTTAGGTATCTCGCCGAATTTGCAATCAACAACACAATTTAATTTTCAACCTCTTGCACTAATCTTAAAATAAATATGAAATTAGCAACTTTAGTGGCTAAGCCCTTATAAATTTCTTAAAAATAATTTTAAAATTTTGTTACAGCAGGTGCTATCCTGCTGTAACAAAAACTTTATATTATTACCACATAATTAAACAAATACCTAAAATGTTACTAGTTAATTAAGAGCTTACAATGTTCTGCACTTTCTTGGTCGCTGGGTCAGACTGATGGACAAAGTAGTTACCCTAATAATTTAGAATTAACGGTCAAAAGCGTCTAACCCGGATGAATTCGGAGCTCTCTTTGCGAGCAAGGGAATAATGGCCCATGCTAAAAACCTTGACGTCATGTTGTTCTAGAAACTACCTCCATGTCCCAGCCACTAGGGACAAGACAGCGATTACAAGGCTTTCTACGTGGGGCAGAAAGTAGGGAAAGGAAGGGGAAGAGGTATAAGGTACATGGGTTCTGAGGAATACTCCTAGCACAATCTACTGAGGGAGATTTCTACCAACGCTGCCCATTCTCACCATAGTGCTCTTCGTTTTACATTAAAGCTTGCTTGCTTTTCTTTTAATTTGTAGATCTATTATTTTATTTACATCTATTTTGTAATCCTCCATGTACAGTTTAAACGTGTGCGTCATTAATCCCAGACTACCCAGTTTCAGGTAGATGGCTTTGCGTGTAATATTCGCTGTGTCTGACCAATATGGCCGGAAATGTGTACAATGTGTTATATGAAATCCAGTTACAGAAGCATTTAAAAGTGCAAAATATTTTATTCCTTTACTTTAGTAGCTATGGGGTTTAAATTATAAACAGAATAAGTTTACACTAGATAAACAATGCACACCTCGAATAGCAGATATAGGTATAACAGAAAAAGAGTAAATTGGGAACACAATCGTACAATCTATGCTACTAAAAATGCCCTCTACTTTGTAGCACAATCTGGTGTGGTGATAAATTAAAACCTTTGCGTCAACTCTGCCTGTGCCATCTCTAACGGAATGTGAGAAAGTCAAAGAACTAACTTGTGCTGGGCACTCAAGATTGACTGCTCTCCTCAAGTTTTTGAAACGCACAAAGCTGAGATAAAATGATCCGGTAATCAGCTTCTTCTCCCCGTAGACGCAAGTCGCCCAGGGAGAGAGGAAGTTTGCACCTTAACATTGCAATAGTATTAAAAAGATTACGTTTTAAGTGCAAGTAAGCGTTTCTTCTACATGAACAAACTTGCTAATTGCAAACCAACAATGGTACTCTCACGGCACAAAGTTCAGACTAATAAACGTAAGCCCGTGACCTACCGCGCGATAATTGACCACAGCAAATTCGCTTTAGAGACAGATATCGACAGTTGTTAATGATGTAATGATGTTGTTGACATTTCTGCAACCGCTGTTTCGAACAAATGAATGATGAATCACACATTATACAAGTTGGGCCACGGGTAACTGACGATTTTTAACTTAAATAAATTGGTTAATATGACATAGGAGTGTGTATGCCAGTTATTATGCGCACGCGCAATATTTGTCATTGTTGTAAAATGACACTGCGGAATGCTGAGTATGGTGCTTTTGTGGTGAAACATTTTTTAAAAAATGGTGACTCAGTTGTCATTACTCAGCGATTGTTTCGTCGGCATTTTATTGTTCCTAGCAGAATCACTAGGTATAAGTTATGGATGCAGCACCTCCAAGAAACTGCTTTTTCAACGAAGAAGAAATCAGCAAATCCTGTACACTGTGAGAACACCATAAATCATGGAAAAAGTCAAACAACGATAAGGCGTCCTAGTCTCTCAACCACGCTGCTGCCTTACGTTTATCACGGACCAGCTTGAAAAGAATTCTGCATAAAGATTTAAATTTTCATCTACGGTTGTGGTTCAAGAGTTAAATTATCACAATAAAGCAAATCGAACAACATTCTGTGAAGTTTTCCCAACATTTCTACTGATGAAATTGTGCTGTTAATGAGAGATGAAGTACACTTTCATTTAAATGGCGCAGTGAAGGAACAGAATTTTAGATATTGTTCTGATTGAAACTCTCAGCAGCTGTATATAGGCTCTTTTCAAAGTGCACATGTAACAGTCTGGTGTGGGGTTGCCAATTTTGGAATCGCGGGTCCGTATTTTTTTGAAGAGAGTGATAAAGCTTCACAGTGACTTCTGTTCGGAACATCGAATAAGGAAATTGTGGTACATTCTTACTCCAGAGCTACATTATCGTGAAAGCAATCTCAACAGCATCTGGTTTCAACAAGATGGTGCTACAGTCCACACTGCCAACGTGCCCTTTACAATGGTTAAAGAAATGGAATCAAGGAGGCTAAACAGGAGGAAACAACATCATACCAACAGTATGATACAACCAACGATACAAAATGGCACATTTAAAAGATGCGCTATTTAGAAACTCCCTAAATGACATTAAAAACAGATTGTAATGTAACTATTAAATTGTTAAAATGTGTACTATATTATTAATTTTGTATGTTAAAATTGTCAGGTTTCCATGGAACAACTTATATAAGACACAAATGTACTGTAGTTAATATTTTTAATGCAGAAAGAATCACTAAGGAGTAAATGTGACATAGACACCAGTGCTTTGAAACAAACAATACGCAGTCCCTTAGAAATATTAGACTCTCAGATTTTAAAGGAGTGATTGGCTAGTGCTACAGCTCAGATTACCAAAAGAAGAAAACACATACCGAGCCAGTTTATTTAGAAGACACCGATTTAAACCTTCACTACAGCAAAGGCGATTTCCGCATTCTTGAACAGTTGAAAGGAACCCTGGAGAGTCAAATGAAAAACGCTGTACTGCATTCGACATTGGATTCACTCCATTCATGAGAATTCTATGAGGTCAGAATCTGTGATGAGGTGCCTGTTTTTAAAATGATAAGTTTGACAGGTGACAGTAAAATTAGTGACAAGTACTAATTTTATATTTTCTAAATAAAAGATAATTTAATATTGACTGATGGCCAGTGACAGAGTGCGAAATGTGAAAGTTGTATATAGGAATGCCATTGGTGCTGTGTTCCCAAAATAATTAACTGTCAGATTTGATTTTAATATTTACCTTGTGTTATGGGCTGCTTATATTTATTGTATATTAAAATTAAAGAAAATTTCAGGTGGAGAACAGATACTAAGTATGACTGGAAATACATTTAGGTGAAAAACTTAATCAAGAATTTCTCTCTTTGGGAAAAGTATTTTTCAATTACCCTATAATTCAATGCATGTGTGAGTGAAACTGCAAAGTTCGACACAAAATACCAATGCGCCTCGTCTCACTAGATGTGAAATCAACAATTCACAATGCACAACATAAATGCCTTGATAACAAGAACATGGGAAGGAGACGAGAGGAAAATTGGCGTTAAACAGTTTCAGATTAAGTAAGTGTGAATGTCTGGCAAGATCAGTCGACCCAACCTTGTGTTTTCTTAGCCAAAAGCATCCTACATAAGCATTAACATTCGATAAAATGTGTACTTTATGTCTATGAATAATAAATGTTACAGAATGGGGATATATTATCATTAAATAAACGTATACATAGCATAATAAAGTGTTCCTTCTCTCTAGTTAAACAGCATTGTTTATCTGACCAGTTGAAGGGTGTCCCATGAAATATTATTTTTGTTTATAATTTTTCATTAATACCAGTTTTTACATTTTTGATGAACTGGAAATACCAACAAGTAATATAGTTTTGTCTTTTAATCGTTTGAACAGTTAATAATCATTGTTTAGCCGAATTTACTTGACTAGTAAGGCAATAATATGTAAAGAGCACTCACTACCTCTTTACAAGCATATAGAATTTTGTGATATCAGTAACCAATAGTAAATCTCTAACCCTTTAGTTATAATTTCAAATTTTATATTCCAAGGCTATATTTTTCTTCCCAACACAACTTAAATGGATTTTCAAAATGCGGTGCTTGTGTCTGAAAAAGTACGCTGAAAAACTATTTTTTCTACCAAACTTTCCAGTTCTGCACATCAGTCTAAATACTTTTTAATGGCTAAAGAGTATACACATTTTGTTGGATGGTATTGTAAATATACTGACAGAATTAACATATTTTTAAATAGATTCTTCACATCGGCAATAAAAAAATCCTAGCGCATAGCGTCAAAATAATTATATTCATTACTTTCTTGGAAAAAAATATTCTAAAGGGACCTTTTAAAAATCTAATGCATTTAAATGAAGCCACATTATGTTTGCTGTCAACGGTTGAGACCCTACACTAAAGTGTTGATATGTAGTACTAGCAGAAGAAATGAGCGACATGAAATAATCAAACCGTGCTAAGTAAATGCTATTCCCTTGTTTCTGTGTAGACAAGCAGGACCTCAGTTTGATGTACATGTCAAAGTTGTTAGTCTACATACAGTTTAAAATATTCCATAATTGTGTGTGCCTCCCAGCAGGGGCATCCTTAAGCTAGAGATGGTCCACAAATGCATTTTTCATTAGGAAAGATCTTTCTGCTGTGTTTATGGTTATAGAAGAAGCTAGACACTATTATATATTATAATATAATGCTTTGGCTACGGGTAGTAGGTATAATTATTTGATATTAAACAATTTTAACACAGTTAAATGTTGAATTATAAAACATTTTCCTTATTGTTCTTCATACAATTCTGTAGTTATACAGAGGACTGGAAAGAAACTAATGACTATATATTCATAAGTAGCAGAAACGTTTATATTATTTCAGTGTAAATTACATATTTAACACCCGTTTTAATAAACATAGACAACCGTAGTTAAACCGTTTTTTGTTAAGGACGCTATACTGCAACCCTGTAGTTGGTTTATTGACAGTTTTGTGGCTACCTCACCGTTCATCGTCAGTCCACCTTCAGCAGTGATTGAATTAAGTTAACGAATGTGCACTCCGAGGACAGAATGACCTTCAGATTGCACTTCTTTCATACTATCATGCACTTGTCGAAAGACTACACCCAAAGGGCCACGGCTCAATATGACAATATTTCATTCCATTAGTTTCTCAGAGGCTCCCATGATATTTTTTCACGTTCCAGCCTTTTGACACCTCAATTTTAATCCTTGCAAGCTACTCATTTTTAGAAAGCATCGCTTTATGTCCAAATTTACATAATTTCTTGACAGCTTCGTCTAACACAGTGAATTAAAGTGTGTTGAACATTCATACTCTTACCTCCAAACGTCTTAAAACAAAGCCCTCACATGATCATTAGCACTGTGGGGCTACAGTGTTTCCGCACTTTCTTTCACCCTTCGTAAAAATTTGCGTTTTCAAATCTTTACAGCGATAGTCGGTGGAAACCCACTAATTGCCCCTAATAATCTTTCATATGAACTACATAATTTTACTATAATTTATTAACACATCAATTTTAATTAATCTTCTCACAAGTAGCACATTTTAAAGTGGGCGCAAGAAACACTAATCTTGTGTATACGTTTTTAAACAGCATGTATCAAGAAATTAATCGATATTATAAGTCCAATACCAACCTCATAATAAAAGTGGCCCCTTCTTTTATACATTACTGCAGACGGTCTGGTCACAGTATGTCTGGGTTATATGACCCATCTCTACTTTAAACATTGAATTCACAACTCTTTGTGCATAACTATCACCAAACAATAAAACAAAAATATCAATGTGGAAGCTTTTTGTCCCTTATGTTCATTTTAATTAATTATCACGTTATATGATCCCTTTTGCTCTCTCTACCTCACCCTCCTTCTAATGTTTATACCAGTTCGTTGAATTTGGACTTCTAGTGCATTCAAACGTCTATATTTGTTTTTGGAATATTTTATTTTGAATGTTGATTTTTCTTGTATAGTTTAATTTTGTATTTTTATTATTTCCATAGCCCATTGTGCCGTCACTACTGTCAAGGGTGTTTGGAAAGACCCTGCTTGATTCTCGCTCATACAAAATTTTAAGCAAGGTAAAATCGTCACATACAAAACGTATCTGGGAACCTCCACACGACATGTCATATGCAAAGTTGCTGCAGGATTTGTATCGACACATGTCAAAACAGACGCGAATCTCATATGCTGTGATACGTGAATACAAGTATTGTTATCTTTTTCTCTTCTTGTCATTTATTTCCCTCTTTATGTTTCTGAGATCGATTGTCGGAAATACTCAAAATAGTAGTATGAGTATAGTAGTAGTATAATAGTAATTGTATAATAATTGTTGGTGAATTCCAATTTAAATTAAAATAATCATTATATCGGTTTATAACACACAGATCAAATATTACTTTTAACGCCAATTATAAAATAATATCAATTTCAAATAATAGCATTACAGTCGCATAAATTTATTTTGAACAAAGTTTGCTAAAAAATTGTAGTAGTGATTTTTTAGCAAGTGACGTGATCCCGTAGTTGTGTTTATTCCCCTCCCCATTTTCTTCCCACGTTCATAAAGCATTCCTTTGCTTTCTGCCTCTCAAATATCAACCTTGTCAATGAAAATACTATTCACCTCTGGCCCACTAATGAAGCAACTTTTCCTCGGTGTCTTCCTCAACTCCTTTCAGTTCATTCATTGCTATCTGACGTGGTGTTCCTTCACCCACATGTTGAACATAGAAGTTGTTTTCTTTACAAATATTCTATAATGTCCAACTCTTAATCAACTTCCATTATTTCTATATCTTTATCATTGGAGTTTTTTGTCTGCATACGTAGTTTAGAATTTCCAGTCGATCTAGTAAAATTGTAATTTGCGTTATTCTTAATCTTTTCTCAGGAACTTGGATAAATTGTCTCACATTTATAAGTAAAAATAATGTTATCTATTCTGTTATATACAGGGAGTTTAAACTTACTCGTTACGCTTTACTCCAAAGAATGGAGACGATAACGGAAAGATTTATAAAAGAATTCGCGGATATTCGTTTCACTTGCATTTTTTTTTTCAAAGGCATGTCCTGTTTCCTTGAACTAGAGCGTTTGCTCACGGCATGGCTGTATTGTAGCTATCATATGGGGCCGGACCGCGCGTAAGGCGAAGCTACGCGAGGTGTTATGGTTACGTTGCGCCAGATGAATTCTGTAGCCTAATGAGACCTAACTTAACTAGCCCATGGGTGCCACTGACTCCTCCTAGCAAAGAAAAAAATCCCCCAAGCATATCTGGGAATCAAACTTGGAACCCTAAGAGTAGTAGCAATGTATACTGACTATTAGACCATGGGGTTAGTAATTTTCTTTCAACATTTTGACATGAATACGTCTCTAAGTTCGGTGACGGTTCAATACTAGAGTGCCATTCCAGAAAGTCCACCGACACATTTTGAGGCCAGTTTTGTTGCTCTTATATTTGTTGAACTAATCGTCGGGCATTTGTAGGATCAATGTATGCAACGTGATCTTTTGTTGGTGCAGATAACATCCATAGCGATACAGGGGATAGGGAAACTGAGACGCGAATTGGCTGGTCGCACGGCAACTGGCGTAGTGCAACTCGAGAATGCGAAGCGATAGAAGATTCCCATGGGTGTCAAACAATTGATAACAGCAATCAGTGAACCAGACTACAATCTTAACTGAAAAACAATCACAATCGGCAAGGAAATTAGAAAAATGCGCAAATAAAGTTGTACAATGTCGAGTCATATGCAGGTCAAATGAAGGGGCATTTATTAATTTTAATACCTTACATTTTTATCTTTCATCAGGAATAAAACATGTGGTTTTGTCTCCGATACAGCCTATCCTGTCCTTTTTTACCGTTACGGAAATGTTTCATTGATCGGAAAGCTGAAATTCAAAGGCCCATGACCAGGGCTATGTGCCGGTAGTGTGGTAAAAATTAGATTCCGTTTAATTTCTGGACATTTTCCCCTGATGGTTTGAGCGCTGTGCGGTCTCGCGTTCCTATTGCTTTCGATTAATTACTGCTCGAATTTATGAGTCAAACCTGCATAACCTCGTTCTAGTTCTGCATTAATAGCACAACAGTTTGGAACCAACTTGAAAGTGAATTACGCCAGACACACGCCACTTAACTCTCAAACAGATTTCATTTAACAATATTCATATCATGCTGGCGGTGATGCATATAATTTTCAGTCATGTAACAAATCTATCACCCATTTCATATAGACACTCTACACTAAGTTTGTTTTGTTGTCACATTTAAGAGATGCTGATTTAAGGCTGCTGTATAATTTTGTAGCGCTGTTTATAGGGCAGCGCACTGTAGTTTTGATTAATGAAATTCATCTAACAGCTTTGCGGGTTGGCCAGTGCCCTCAAATGCAGCTGCTGTAGATTAGCGGTTCTCAAACTTTACTTGACCACAGGACTACGAGTTGTTCATGGAGATCAGGCACCGATCAGGGCAATGCTACCATGAGCAGTTGAGAATGGGGTAAAATAAAACCTGGGCTTCAAAATAAATAAGGGGTATGGAAAATATAACGAATGAGTAATATTTGAATTGCAGAGCGGGGAAACAAAAGGAGATTTTGGAGGAAAATTAAGAAACACCTGAGGAACATTAATAAGCAGCTGGGAGTGTCCATAAAAAGTTACTCTGGAATTACGATCAGAGCTGAAAATCGGATGGAGGATAAAGCGTTACATCCAAACAGGCAAACAGGGGCTCGCTTGGTTTAGGTTAGCGCGCGGCGGATGACTAAAGTAACAGACAGAGAGGGTACTAAAATCTGATCTAAATATGTGGAAAAAAAATCTTGAGAATATATTCTGGCGTACTGCAAGGGGACGGAAGAATGGAAAAAATACCTATTACTATTGCTACTATTACTACCATTACTACTACTATTAACACTGCTACTACTACTAATGCTACTACTACTATTACTGCTGCTACTACTACTATTACTGCTGCTACTACTAATGCTACTACTACTATTACTGCTACTGCTACTATTACTACTACTGCTACTACCATTACTACTATTATTACTACTACTATTACTACTACTACTGCTGCTGCTGCTGCTGCTACCATTATTACTATCACAACTACTACTACTACTACTACTACTACTTACTACTACTACTACTACTATTACTGTTATTATTACTACCACAACTACTACTACTACTATTGCTGCTACTTCTATACTACCACTACCACTGCTGCTACTGCTATTACTACTACTAGTACTACTATTATTACTACCACTACTACTACTATTGCTGCTACTTCTATATTACCACTACCACTGCTACTACTACTATTACTAATGCTACTACTACTATTACTACTACTATTACTACCACAACTACTATTACTATTATTACTGCTACTTCTATATTACCACTACCACTACTGCTACTACTAATGCTACTACTACTATTACTGCTACTGCTACTATTACTACCACAACTACTACTACTACCACTACTATTATTACTGCTACTTCTATACTACTACTATTACTACTACTATTAGTACTACTACAACTACTATTACTACTAGACCACAGAATCCTTTTAAAACTCTCTGCCAATCGCGTACCCTTAAGATTTAGTGCATGTTTAAAGCTGTTCTTCATTGGTTTACAAAGTTGAAATATATAAACACACAAACAAATGCATCTTTTATCAATATTTACCGATTATTTTATGGTTATCCTTACACAACAGTAATAATCATAACACTAATGTCACATTAAATTATGTAAACACGCAAAACAATAATATTAATAATAGTTAGCAATATATGTCACATCATTATTATAAAATTTAACCTCTGAATGAGAGGAGTGATGTTAGCATTTCTCTTACAAGACATCTGGTTTAATAACAGGAGTTTGTATTCTGGAATCTGATCCTGCTGTTTCCAAACGACTTCTATAATTGATTTTTGGAAAGGTATTCTACAGGTCTAGAAATTTCTTGGAAATAATCTAAACGCAAGGCTTTCCGAGAATACGAACCTCACATCAATTTTATGAAGCTGCTCAGGTGTAATTTTAATTTTATTTATTTTTATTTATTTATTTATTTTTGCTGTGTGCGCTATATAAAATAATATGGCATTCGCCCAGTCCAATGTAGAGCAAGGCCACACACTTCGAAATCTTAGAGAACCCTTCGCAGTCGTTGCAGACGGTTGCCAGGAAACTACGAAGGTTCATATGAATGGTCTGTCTATTTAACGTTTTTGGCTTACGTATTTGAAAGCTCCCTCTGGATCAAATTAATCTCCATCAGTTAACAGTCGTTTATTTTATAGCAATAAATACACGTCATTAATATTATCATCTTTCGCTTATTCGTAATTCAAAGCAAATAATAAATGATGACATTATTCTGTTACTTCGTGGAACCCCTGGAAAGGCCTCCCAGATCCTCGTAGGTCCGCGAACCACAGTTTGAAAACCGCTTCTGTTGACTATTAGTCATTTATATGAAAATATATATTTATTTTTACATTAGTCACAATTAAATTTATGTCATACGTTTACAAATAAGGATATTTGAAGTGATTTAAAGTATATTTTAGCTACATATTCCCATATTACCTTTTTAAGGAAACCTCACACATCTTTACGCCTTCTACAGTTTATTTGAAATATTTTCTACATTCTACAGTTCAAAATTGCTCTTTTCAAATAATAATTACCCTATTATTTTACTAGTATCAAAATTGCAAATTTTTAATAAAAAATGGAAGGCAGAAAACTGATCACAACTAGATGGGGAATGTCGTTAGAGACAGTGAAGTACAATGCATTTGACACTGAAGGATCGAGAAAGTGTTGAGTGCTTTAAACTCTGACAGCGTCGCTTCAAATAAATCTATTAAGTCGTTGTTATTAATAAAACAGTAAAACAGTGTACAGCATACGTCCAAATAAAATTCTAATGCATCACAAATGCAATAAGCGCTCTCCAAAAATTCAGTTATAGTGGTGCAGTGGGAACCATACTTGCCTTGCAAACCCAAGATCGCGGGTTCAATCCCGACCAGGGTAGATGGATTTTTTCGGGAGTAAAAATCCTAAGTATGTTTTCCTTCGGAAGGGAAGTAAATCTATGGGTCCCGTACCGTAAATTTACAGCACGAAAAACCACCTCAAGCCTGAAAGAAGAGAGGCCTCTGAGCAAAATTTACCGGCCGTTTCATGCCCTGATTTGAATGGTACGCTGATGACCTGAGATGTTAGAGGGCGTCGGTAAATAAAACAAATCAATCACACGCAACATATCGACTCAAGAAAGTTACAGAACGTCTCAAATGCTTCAGCGGAAGAGTCCAGCAGTGATTGAAGTGAAGAAATGCATTGCTATAGCCAGGAAGTTAGGCTCTAGTGACCTGAGCAATAGCAGTTCCGTTTTAAATGGCTAGTCAAATGTGGATTTAACTCCAAGATGTTCATCCCTGTTACTTCTTGTGATGTTGAAGAACGGTCTACTGAATATAAAGCAGTTTTAAGAAACAAAATACTAAGATTCACGTTAAAAATTTTAAAACAAGAGTTTGAACTCGTTGCTTTGTAAATCGGTAAAATGTTGTTGTAATCATGTTAATACCACATTAAGAAAGCAATATTCCCCTTCTGTAGCCAAGCAATAATACCTTCAACTAAACATTACTAATAGAATCAAATACAAACATTCTTGGTATTTTTGTATCTTCTTTTGTAAGTGTTAGTCATATTTTACACTTTATTTCGACTAGTACATACGAAATCACCGAATCATTGTCCTAATGTTATACTGCAAGGTATTGAATCTTTTCTTTTCTTCATACTGTGACTAAGGACTTGATTCCACAATTGTATTATCTTATTGTGCCTTTAAATTGCTGGTTAACACCTTTTTTATTAGTATTTAACGCCTGTTTTTACTACTGAGGCATCACATGCAGTGACACTGATGATTATTAATATGAAATGATATAACGGGAAAGGATTATTTTTAAGGAAGGAAATGTTCTAGGACTAAGTTTAGGGTACCTTCCCGACATTTGCCATTAATGAGGACAGAGGAAAACTTAGAAAAACCCTAATCAGGATGGACGGTCCTGGCGGGATTCGAACCCCAGTCCTCCCACTCAAGAGTTCGCGTCTTAACGACCTCGGCCACCCATGGTGGTTGGTTAACGCCTTGATAAGCTTATAACACGCAATAAAGACTGTAGACTGGACTTAATTCCACCAAATAAGTATACGTTCATAAAACGTTCGGCTTGCAATATCTTCATTCATTGAGGAGATTTATGGACGAAGGGATATGAGGAAATATGGCGAAATGAGATGTTTGCAATAAAATATTTAATGACAAGTTTTAATGATTAAAAACTGCATTTAAACTATATAATATTCAGAGTTTTGTATAAAGAAGTTTATATTTTTTAAATTTAAAATACTATCATCTTGAAAATATAGCACAATAAACTTGTGCACGGGCCATTTTTAAAAAAAAATCGACAGTAAATGAGGTTTGTAAAAGTAAATAATATGGGGTAATGTATTTTATTTGAGATATAATAATTTTTCAGTTTTTGAAATAGATGAAAGTAAGACCTGGTCGTGCTTATTACAATCTCTTGCATACTTACAGGAGTAGAGTTTGACTTCATCAAATATTTGACCCAAATCACATACAGCCCTCTTTGTCCTTTTATTAAACAAGTGAGGAGCATAGTTTTCTCTCACATATTTTACTGGTGCTTGATTCCGATTTCAAGTTTCAAAATCTTTTAGCTGTTGAATTCTGCAATTTTTATTTCCATAGATGTAATGGGGTAAATATGCCCACGATCTTGGTTAGCACAGTATACTATTTTAGTTGTCTGTATGAACAACTTTTTATGCATCTCTTTTAGAGTTGGGATTAGGAAGACAATTTTCTTTGATACTACTTCTCCAGCCCATTATCACGGCCCTGTTCATGCAAACTTTAAAAATGGTGTAAAACAGTCGCTGCACTATTATTATTATTATTATTATTATTTGTTTGTTTTAACTGATATTTCGTGAAGGTCAGAGAGCGCTCTAAAGTAACTTTTTATATTATGAGTTAAATAAGAAATGTTTCCATTTGTTTTCGATCGAAAGATTTTGGGTTTTAGTTCCATGGCGGGTGATAGATAGGGCTATTGCAGTTCTTTACTCTGTCCGCTATAAAATTATTCAGAAAATTACTTTTGCTGATTTTGTGATACTTGCAGATGATCTCTATATTATACATAAGACAATTGGCAAAAATACTTTTTACATATTTCTCACTAATTGACATCCTCCTTTTTGATTCTGCACATTTGAATCTGATGCTGCAGTAAGATTTTGTGCTTTTATTGTTTTGTAAAAGGAAGCTTACTCAAACTACAATGCCTGCAGGTAGCTCACATCAGTAACAATTAGTTCTCCCATTCGCTCAAAAGTGAAAGTCTGAAACAAAACTTGAACACGGAATATTGTATACAACATGCTGGTTGATATAAAATGATTTCCGGGGTACTCAGATCTAAAAGCTCACTTCCAGAAAGCTGCTCAATTATGGGATCTGAAATAAATATATGAACACTGGATTTAAATGACAGACGTATGTTTTTAAAGAGAACCATATCTACATAAATCACATTTATATTCAAATATAAACAGAATATCAAATTATAACTTTCATAATGTCCATTATTCTGTCTCAAAGGGTTGTGCGATATTCTCATAAGAGTTAGGATAAATTCCCTGCTTGCAGCATCGAGCTTTTTGGTGCACCCTCATTGCCGCAAACTGATTTCTCCCTCTATGGTGATAAAACTGTCTTGTTATACCTTCTTTTATTCATTCCTTGAGGACTGAGAGGCAGGTTTAGGGCCGGTCCGACCATTTAGAATGGGTTTCCCGATAGCGCGGTACACGAGGGCTACATATACTTGCGTCAACACGCCAGTAGATGCTATGCCCGACTCCAACTCCCCTCCCTCTCTCGGGGTATCGATTCGTGGATGCAGTGACGACGGCAGCTTTGCCCCATATAGCTCTCCTACTTCTGGGCTACTTAAAACCGAAGTTGCTCACGGGTCGTGAGGAATCTATCACTGCAAAGGCCAGTGCCAAAACCAATCAACTTGTCACTTGCAATGCGACTCTTTTAATTTTTAATGCGCAAGCTTTGATTTTGAGCAGAATCCATGGCCGTAAATCCTCTCATATACACAGAATGGATGATTATTTTTATGATCATATTCTGCGAGTTACGCTCATGGCAAATAGCGCCTCGTCAGCGAGTGTTTTATTGCTCGTGTGACCTCATTCGGTCGACCATTCTTTGCATGTGTGCGTTATCGAAACGTTTTCTGTGGGAAAAGTGTGTAATAAAAAGATTGCAAATAAAATAAAAAAAACGCAAATGCAATAATGGAGATGGATTAGATGATAGAAACTCTCTTGTTTTCTTGATTTAATACCTGCACCAAACATAACCCACTCCTATCTGTTTCACTGAAGCACTGAATCCAAATGGCTGCTCTGCTTCCAGTCTCTAAATAGACTGCTGTACAGTGTTTCTCTGCTTAATAACATCAATGACCTTACCTTAAATAAAATCAGAAAACTAACAGTGGCTTCAGAAAATACGCTGAACTGCAGAGAAACCAATTCATTTTCTAAAGTGCTTAACGTTCCTTGTCGTTTGAAGCGAATGAGCAAGGAGACCTTCGGGATCCAAGCTACCAATCATTTGTCGTTTCATGCCGAGGTATACCCAGAAAGGAAAAAGCACTTTATGATTCCCGGTCACTTTTGCTGATATTTTTATCCCAGCGACAAATTTTCCCAATGTTTTGTTTCTCCAAAATGTTTCTTTTTGTCAGTGAAGTATTTTTCTATGCTAGTGTTCCAAAGATTTAACAATGTAAAATAGTAATTTTTACAGTGCTGAATTTATAAGATGAAATTGTCGCTCAAAGTTCTTAAATAATCGATGATCTGTCTACGACAATTCGGAAGTCCACATTTTTATAGCTGTTCTGTTATATGTTATGATCAATTCAAAAATATAATTGTTTTTTGAGTAAGGGGAACATTATTGCTCTGGTTTTTTTAAATATTATATTTCAAGAAACAATTAAACTTATGGAACTATGCTGATCATGAACTGTAAAATAAATATTGGGTTATGCTAAAAAAGATCCCAGTTTGAATGATTTATATTAACGGTTTGTTTCCATAAAAGATAAATACAACTATGCTTTAGAAGGATTACCTTTTGTTTCTATGGTATGTACAAACAATTGCTGTTTAGAATAATGACACAATTTCAGAATGGTTTTGCTGTTATGAGTATGTATTGGCCACATTAGTGCTATTACAAATGAAATAGACGACATACAATGCATTGAGAAGCTTTCGAACGTTGCATGTATTGAGAAATGCAATGTGCTCTACAATTATTTCGTTAGATTTATCAACTTTGAGAAAAGTGATGAAATTGATTAAAAAAAACTATTGGAGACACGGAAATTATAAAAGAACAAAAAGTGAGCCCTAGTTTTCTTCTGTTTTAGAAGAAATCCAGGAAGTTTGTGACAATTCTATACATAATATTTGTAGTGCTAGTAAAGTTACAAAATGTTTAGAGATGAGTTATTCAACAGTATGACGAATACTTAAAAAAAAACTTTGGTCCTATCTCTGCAAAATGAAAATCCATTTTGAACTCAAAGAGCAAGATAAGCAGATTTGCTTCACTTTCGTTTTGCCAATGATATAAAAAATTCAGAATAGATATTGTTGAATGACTCAGCAAAAATTTGTGGACAGATGAGACACATTTCTAAATTAATTAACTGGGCATGGGCCGAAAATAACCCGAACACAATTGTTCAGCAAGGATAACACGATGCCAAATTTGCTGTCTGTTGTGGTTTTACATCGCATTATATAATAGGACCTAACTTCTATGAAGAAATGGAAAATAGATAAAGGAAAAATTGACTGTAAACGGGTAGCCATATTTTGGAATGTTGGAAGACTTTGTAATACAAGGATTAAAGAATCGTGATATCAAAAACATTGTTTTTATGCAAGATGGTGTTCCACTTCACATACATAATATCATAAAAACACTATCTAGTAACACATTTGGGGATCGTGTAATTTGCCGAACAGTTGACTTCCTAGGTTACCAGATATGAAACCAGGCAACTACTGGTTATGGGGTTATCTCTAAGAAAGGGTATTTCTTAGTAGACCTGCACTCCCTAGGTCACCAGATATGAATCCAGCCAAGTTATAGGGTTACCTCAAAGAAAGAGCATTTTAGTAGACTTCTAATCCCTAGGTCACCAGATATGAATCCAGGCAACTACTGGTTATGGGGTTACTTGAAAGACAGGGTATTTGTAGACCACTGCTCGCGAGGAACTGAAACAATCGACTTCTCATTGAAAACATTATAGCTCAGAACAACACGATTTCTTATTGAGTAAAACGATGATGATAATATTTAACTTTTCCTTGTTTGTTGTTTTATAAAATTCTATCTATTTAGAAACATATTGCTGTTTTTATTTTCGTCTAATCTAAAATTTTGTGAAAGTTATGGTCATTTCAAAAGAGAAACTGTATAGAATAACTGATATATACGTACACATTATTGTACAAGAAAGGACGGTTTCATGAACTTTCGTGTCTGTTTTGCATCTGGAACATCTTGAGGCAGCAGCAAAGTTTGCAAGCTCGAACCTGATACCTCTCTTCCATCACTCGAATTTCTTTGTGAAAGAGTCCGCCCTCGTTGCAACTTACACAGTTTCCAGGAAAATAACCGAAATGCGAGGAAGTGTAACTTTACACACAGGCAATTAAATATTTTTAGCTTTGAGATAAATAATAGATTAATTATTTTAATACATTCTGCGAACAGCAAGAGCCTGGAAGCTCCGCAAGAGTTTTTCAACAGCATGTTTGTAATCCGGTTTCTTATGATTATCTAGAAAGTGCTTGATAAGATTACAAACCGATCTTTGGACTCATTTTACTCCATTCTCACATCGAATTATCAACTTCGTCTCACTGAAGCGTGGAAATTTCTTGGTTAGGAAAGCAAAAGTTCTACCTTCTTTGTCGAGTCAATTAGATCGATTTTTATTTTCAGCTCCTACTTTACGGAAATGCCACCGACACAGAAAAATCACAAGTTCTTGAAAAAACCTTTACCACCATATTAAGTTAATTATTTACTATATCCATATTTAATGTAGGTCTGATGTAAATGTAAGTCTATTTTGTTGCAATTTATTATAGTTTCAAACTGTTATATGATTTTTTTCATAATATATACCCACTTCTAAATTAGGGTTGAACGGATTCAGCACGAAGTATGTTTTTTAATTACATTATCTAAAAAAAAAAAAACTCTCCTCAGAAAAAAAAAAAAAGAACGCAGACCGATGTTAGTATTGGTCGTATTCCAAAGTTATAGATCTAGTCGTATTGTGAACCTTATCCGTTTTCTTTTTGATTTTGCTCTCATAGTCTCTCCAAGTGATAGTTGTTTAATTGTCGTTTGCGTGGAATCCTGTTATTTTCTGAATTCATCTAACAACATAAATAACGAAGGATGGTGCAGCTCTACTATGATTTGAAATCTATTTCAAAAATATGATTAGTTCAATATTGACCTAGTAACATTTCATTGTAGCAATAAGGCGGATAAGGCAATGTCAAAGTACACCTTCCTCTGTCAAGTGTATTGTTCGATAATTCTCCACAATCTCAAGGGGTTTACTTGGGAATTCATTCTGCAGCATTATGAAATTTTCTCGTACTTCGGCAATCGAAACGATAGTTAGGGCAAGCTATCATGTTTTCCCGCTTTTACAGATCTGTCATCTGGATTATTATATTGTGTCTGCAGTTTCGAATTATGTAATTTTCTATAAAATAATAATTCTAGTGAAAGAAACAAGACAAATAGTTACCTTCATCAAAATGAGTGAATAGTGTTTAACACCCGTTGTTGCTACAGAGGCACCACAGGCGATGACACTTATGATACAAGAGATGAAATGATATATTGGGAAAGGATTTATTTTTAAAGAAGGAATCGTTCTAGGCCTAAGTTTAGGGTACCTTCCCGGCATTTGCCATTTATGAGGACTGAAGAAAATCTAGAAAAAACCTCAGTCAGGGAGGACGGTCCTGGCGGGATTCGAACCCAGACCTCCTGCTCACGAGTATGCGCCTTAACGACCTCGGGCACTCGTGACGGTACCTTCAGGCAACCTCAAAATCTTACAGTTCTTGATGATAGAGTAAACAGCAGACCGACATGTTGAGATGTTCGCTTTAAATACTTTTGTATATAGTCTCTCTCTTTTTGCAGAAAAAATAAAATAGAAAAAGAAAATATATTTTTAAAACTTTATTTGGTTTGGAAACTATTTCTAAAACAGAGGCTATTTGCGTGGAGAAATTAAACGCACATTTTAAAGTTCCATCTGCAAACGAACACCACGATCTTAAAGATTAACATTTTTTTTTATCTGAAGACAAAAACATTATTAATATTCTTGTTTTATTTAGGAAATAAAATAGGGAAATTAATTTGTAGTAAATTTTAAAAATAAAGAAAAATGTTTACGTTAAATTGTTTATGGGGAGAAACAACTTAAGGGAACATGTATTTGGAAAAAAAAATTGAAAAAAGTAACCAGGAAAACGCTTCCGGAACAATAGAAAACTGGTAATTTTTTTTTCTGTTATAACATTTACACATTTAATGCTATTGATTTTAGGAAATTGTGGCATACATTTTAAACCAGAATTGCTTGGATGGTACCATGAATTTTGATAACGAAACTTCAGAATGCCTTGTAGATAGATCCCGTAACATAAGACATACTTAAAAGGAAAAGGTAGAATATCGAATTAGAGGAGACATAATCCAGACATATTTTACTTTAGTTACGCGATGCAACACTACAACAGCCGTTCGTCATCATGGCACTGTCAAGCAAATCTCTGGCACATATTTCCAGGATCGTCCGAGACACGTCAGATGATGTAAATATTCTGATTTAATATACTTCTGGGTTTTTCGTGTGCCTCCAAAAGAAATGACTAAGAGTAGTTAAGCCAAATTAAATATTCTTTCAAAAGGAACTCTACATTAGAATTAAACAAATGGAGAGATGAAATTAGTGAACTATATGAAACAGCTGAAGTTTTCTACGAAGTCTGCTGTAACCCGAGTTTCCTCGCATCAAAGTGCTTGCACTGATTAAGGATAACGTCGGAGAATACCAGTTCCTTATCAAAATTTTCTCAAATTTGAACGCTCGATGTGCCCTCCCAAGTATATTTTGAAACATATTGTGTGTAAGAATCTGCTTGAATAAGTTGTGCTATTTATAGTGGAATTTTCATTTCAACCTCTAAATATAGTAAACAATGAACATCCTACCTCCAAAATCTGTATTGTTTATGCTATAAACAAATTAATGGAAGGAAAAGTATATGTTATTTGCATGGTTGAGGCAAATATAAAATATATATTAATTCTCTCGCGAACTTATGATATAAACAACTTTTGCATGAACATTTCGGCTTTAATACAGGTTATTTTATACATGTTATTTATTTAAAATTACTATAATACATAATGATAGGAATGAGGCGAACTTTGGAAAAGTAATAAATATGAAATCTTAAAAAAAAAAAAAAAAAAAAAAAAACCATAACAATGAACTGAAATAGCTTGACGTGTAATTGAATTTGATCCTATATAGGCTATAATTATTTATCATAAAGGAAATATATACGTGCAAACGAAACTAGCTTTAACTTATATAGAAAAATGTTTAGTCTAGAGTATTTGCGTTCAACGAATAGAAATTTTAATTTCAATAGCTATAAAATGAATATATTTTGGAAATTCTTTTGAATATTATTTAAACATATTGCGTGTTTAGGTAAAATCACACTCAGAAGATAATGCATTTTATGTGCCCATTTTGAATTATTATGACAAATTTAAAGCTACTTTTAGTTATTGAATCTTTAAAGATATCATAATATCATAATACAGTAAGTATTACTTTGCAATTATTACAATAACATTTAAAGGGGCTACTGAGCCAAGAGTTATTAAAGGTTATTTCATAAAACCATTTCACCTGATATTTCGCCCGCTGTTCCGTCAGGCATCTCAAAGAAATATCCAGTCAGTTTTGGTGGTCTAGTAGTAAGCACACTTGCTTCGTAGACCCAAGATCGCGGGTTCAATGAATTTTTTCGAGAGTAAAAAAAAAAAAAAAAAAAAAAAAAACTCATGCCTGAAAGAAGAGGCCTTGAACAAAAGTTATTGGCCGTTTCACGCCCTGTATTGAGATGTTGTCCTGAGATGTTAAAGACCCTCCCTAAATAAATTAAATCATAAATCAACAAGATGGTGATGCCCAATGGAGTAACGGGCAAAATATTAAGTGAGATGATTTCATAAAATGGACCACGGGCATCTAGCTCAGGACCAACGTTCTACTAATCAACGCCGGCCGTTAAACGCATACATATTAAATTAATGAATACAGTTTCGCTTGCTTACCAATATGGCAAACTTAAAATACAAAATGGTATGTATTCTATAATTCTGTAAAACAGCTCGCTCTAATAACCATTTAGCGCATTCAAAACTTATAAAACTCAACGACGGCTATCTGAAATATGGCAGTTTTAGTATTGATCGACATAGTCTCCCTGCAGTTCTTTGCTTCGACGCCATCGTTGTGGAATCTTCTGGAACTAGTGATATACCACTAGCGGGGTTGTCTGTGTCAGCGAATGAGTGGTCTTTTAAAGGCTCTTTCATCTTATCGGAAGACACATAATGTAGTGGGGCCAAATCAGGAGCGTAGGGAGGATGTAGCAGGGTCACGTTCATCGAGATGAGCCTTTGTCTGTATGATGAGGTAGCCAAGCATTATCATGCAACAAAAACACCTTCTTGTACACTTTCCCTTCCTCCGTTGCTGAATGCTGGGTCATAGAAAGGTCAAAATATCACAGCCAGTTAATGAATAGGATTCTCTGCTCTCGGAAATTTGCTGGACCTTGTCCACAGTGTGTGAAGTTCGCAATGATGATAATGCCTGATCCTTACTGCACTTTCGTTACCGATCTTTATGTTTTGAGTCATCGATACACAAATGCAAGTCTTGGGAAAGCACTTTTGCATTCTGTCCCAAGAAGATCATACATTTCTGCTATTGGAAAGACTTTATTCCACAAAAACCATGCCTCCTAACGTTTGCCCACAAGTGACTCGGCACTACTTGAAATAACTGCCCATCATACGGAAGCCACTTGCATTTGGCATCTAAATAATAATTACTGTAGGACCATCATCGTCAGTTACTGTATTCTTCCCAACACGTTCAGAAATCGTCTCTTATCAGAGTCATTCTTAATACCTAATATGTTGAAGATAACATACTTAACGGGGGTGCAAACATAAGAACTTCTAATAAGATGCTCCAGCTCTCTAGTTTGCAGCAACAAGTCTCATAAAGAATTGTACACCCTGTATTTCTGCACTACTAATGACAACGCGTCTTGGACAAAAGCCATGTACAGTTCCACCACATGAAAGGATCCTGTGCGCTATGATTTAGAAATCAATAAAATCCCGGAGCCGAGGAAAAACAAAAAGGAAGAAATGAAAAATAAGAGCAGAACAAAATTTATGGCAGCCTCAGCCGCAGAGCCTTGCATTAGTATTTCCGTATAGCGTCTCCCTTAAAAAACATGGGGTCCCAGCTCCCTGCAATATATTACATAGAAACAAAGTTTTGATTGATGTAGAACTTTTGTAGTTTCGACTCTTAGTGGCACTTGTGCCGAAACAGGGTACATATGGTGCAGAGGCATGTTCCAAAAATTTAATATCTAATGTTCTAAACTCTCAAACGCTATTGCTGTACAATCAACCCTTCCAAATATGCGATATAAGGGATGAGGATTAGAGATGATAAAATTTCTCCAAATACATTGATTTACAATGCTGGCTAGCCTGTTTTTATCTGTCACACCATTTAGAATGTGTTTCCTATGGGTATTCATTTCGTATTCATACCACAATGAACAAAGGCGTCTCCCACTATGGCAGTTTCCTTGTAAACATAAAAGTAAAACGTAACTTGTGTTTAGTTATGGTGACAAATAACACACACTCACGCATGCACGCACGTGTGTGAAATGTGTAAAAACATTTCTTTCCGTATTTTCATATTTACAGAAACATTAAAAAAAGTGTTTCTGAACCTATAAGATACAGAAAGTCTCGATATATGAAATATTTAATTTTATAATATCACATCTGTCAAATAAATTATTTTCTGCTCTTAACAGCTCAAACCGAATACTACTTCTGTCCCAAAATAATAGTCGCATTTCTTTAGAAAGGTATTTTTTTAATAAATGACCACAAATACTCGTTTATAAAGAGTACTCATAGAAATAATGAGTTAATGATATTATTAGCATCTCAGGCGACACAACTTGGCTTGCAGCAAGACAAATAACAATGTTGGGGTTGTAATGGAGACCTAAAGTCAAACCCACCTTTTGTAAACTCTGCTTCCCCATGTGAGGTAGTCTGTAACAGTTCTTCTCATTAATTTTCTTACATTCACGTATAGCGTGTGCAAGATCAGGAATATGCAGGAAGAACTTCAAAAACCTTCAGACTTGGTAAAAAGTTCAAATACTGTAACTGTGACTTGCTCATATTGGAGAGACTGGCAAACTCTCAACTCTTTTCTTAATCAAACCTCTCTTTGCAAGACTCCAGTTTTGCTGGAAAGAAGCAGAAGATCAGAAATTGCTGATCATTCGCGCTCCTCTGATCACGTAGACTGCACAACAGTATTCCAATGTACGTCAACAAACCTTCAGATTCATGAAATAGCAACCTCACTCGTCTATTGCCCAAGATCCCGGTTTCAAACCCGGCCAGGATTGATGAATTTTTTCGGGCGTAAAAATCCTAAGTATGGCTTCCTTCGGAAGGGAAGTAAAGCCGTGGATTCCATGTCATACATTTACGGCACGAAAAAGAACCTCAAGCCTGAAAGAAGAGGCCTCTGAGCAAAATTTGTCGGCCATTTCACGCCCTGAATTGAATGGGACGCTGATAAGCTGAGATGTTAAAGTGCGTCCATAAATAAACCAAATAAAATAAAAAAAACTCATCCATTGCATATCGTGAACTGAACACCCAAAAGATAATATCCCTTAACTCTTTACCCACCATTCCAAGTAAGTCTCTAGTTTAATGCTCTGTGCGTTCTTCACTTTCATTTCTAAAGCTAACAAGGCAATTGGGAAAATGTGATTATTATTTTGGAATTTAACTTGACAGCATTTTGTTTACTAGTAGTAGATGTGTTTATTTCAATAATTATTTACCAGATACATAAATTAAATACTTATCTAGAGCACGGATATTTATATATTTACATATGAAAAATGTTGAAGAAGAAAATCACACAACTTAATGCATAATTAACACGTGGTACTAGTTTCATTGAGTCACTTCCGGTTGCCGCCTGTGAGAGGGTTGCAAGTTTTAGACATGTTCACTTCCGTCGACAGCAAAATGAGGTGACACGTGACACGTGCTCAGAAATTCTGCTTTCGTCTCACCAAATCTTCATTTGAGGCCAGTGCAATGTTTCGAGAGGCCTATGGAGAGTTTTTTCTCCCCTATAGCACAACTCCAAGAAGATTTAAAATGCTTAAAGAGAAGAGGCAATCAATTTCAAAGAAAGGTGGACAGGTGCTCCAGTTTGTGCTCTAACCGAAGAAAACATTAACTCTGCTGCTGTCATTGTGAGAGAAGATAGTCGAATAGCATTAGTACCACTTTCAGTAATTTTGATATTTCAGTGGGTGCGAGCCAGGAACATGAAACGCGTTTGTTTATTCCAAGATGGCTGATTTCCGAACAAAGGGCCTTCGCGTGAAAGTTTACATGCATTTGAAGTTGATGTTAATGACACATGCGTTGTTTCCTTCAACGGTACGTAATTTTGATCCTGAAAGCAAACAGAAATTGACTTTATGTGATTTTCTGCATCACCAACATAAAAAAAGTAAAAGTGCTTGCTTCTGCCGGGAAAGCTATGGCATTTCATTTTTAGATATTCAAGAAATTGTTCAGACATATCTGCATATACAATACTACAGAGATGTCCTGAAAACTCTGCAAGGTAATACACAACTGCAGATTGCAAATATTGTTGCTGAATATCTTTAAAAAAGACGTTAAGTGCGCCCATAACCCTCTTTATGCTATAGATTTAGTCCCGTGTGGCTTTTTCATTTTATCCAAAGTGGGAGGCATTTTTATCATAGTGATGAAGGCTGAAAAGGCGATTCTGAAGACCAATCAAAATTTTGTTTCCTGCATATTTTGAAGACTAGCAGAAACGCTAGGATGATGCATTGCATTCAACGGGGACTACTTTGAGAAATATTAGCAAAATTACAGGATGAGAGGATATGTTGTCAAAATAAAGTATGATAATTCTTTCTGAACATCCTCAACATTTATATCTGGAAAATCTACATAGCCATGAAAGCACTGGATTTGTTTGTTCACTTTTGGACTATCGGCGTATTATTTATAGTGAATCACTGGCCCGTCCACGTCTACTGCCACGGGTGGCCGTGGTCGCTAAAGCGCGGACTTATGAACGAGAGGTCTGGGGTTCGAATCCCAGGACCGACCGTCCTTCCTAACTGAGGTTTTTTCCAGGTTTTCATCAGTCCTCATAAATGGCAAATGCTATCCTAAACTTAGAACTGGAACGTTTCCTTCCTTAAAAATAAATCCTTACCCTACATATCATTTCATCTCATGTATCATCAGTGTCCGTCGCCTATGGTGCCTCTATAGCAAAAACGGACATTAAACCCTAATCATTTCATTCACCGTCCACACCTAGAGGTTTCCAGAGCAATTCACATTTTGCGTTGGTCACTCTCGGTGGCCCTCCTAGATGTCTTTTTCACCGTCTGGAAAAAGCGGGAATTTTTTTTAATTTGTTTATTTAGAACGCTCTTTGACATCTCAGGTCATCAGCGTCCCATTCAAATCAGGGAGTAAAACGGCTGACAAATTTTGCTCAGAGGCCTCTCTTTCAGGCTTGAGGTTCTTTATCGTGCCGTAAATGTACGACACGGGACCCACGGCTTTACTTCCCTTCCGAAGGAAACCATACTTAGGATTTTTACGCCCGAAAAAATTCATCGGTCCTGGACGGGATCGAATCTGCGATCTTGGGTTTAGAAGTCAAGTATGGTAACCACTACACCACCAGGACCGACTAGAATAAAGTATGAATTATTGAAAGTCCTCAAGTGAGGAAGGTGCCATAGCTGAGGATTTAAAGGTCCAACACACTCAAATAGTTTAATGCATAACTCATGTCATTTTTCAGATATTATAAAAACCTTTTCACAAATACAAAGCTCATCACATTTTTCAAATTAACATATCAACTTTTTTAAAACTATTTTTTATCTTTGAAGTCCAAGCTGGCAACATCACCCACCTGATCAGATTCAGCCTGCAATTTCATCCTAATTTTTAACTATTAATACTGAGACGTTAAACACGCCTGGTTTTGGGTAGGGCATGTAACGTGGGTGCTAAGAAAATTCTTTCCTTGCTATAAAACAAAATATTAAAATGAAATGATAAAAGATGGATAGCAATTTAATTGTATTTTAAAATACACTGGCTATTTCTTTGCAATGAGGAATTGCAAAGCTCGTATCATCTTATTTGGTTTCGATTCAATGTAATCGTTATTGGCAGAGTTTGTGATTCATTCATTTATTCCAGTTGAACAGAGAGGCATTCATGTGTGAAGGGCCGTTTGAAGTTGTATTTAGAATTAATTGATTCGACACATCTCGATCCTTTTCGAGAGAAGTTGCAATATATTCACTGCATTTCATGTGCTTAGGACCAGAAAAAGCCTTTTGAAGGAAATAAAGAATTTACAATAATGTTTCAAATAGAGGTTTTACAATAAGAGCAAGGAAAAAAATTAAAAAATCAATGCGTAACGGGGTGGGCCAACTAGTATGGGTACATATGCTTTAATCCTCCGGGTTCGTGCCTCTTTGTGTACGGAATGATCGTGTCAGATAGGCAGTTGCAGAACTGATTTTTACATACAGAGGTTTTGAATAACACAGAAGTTGCATCCAAACATAAAATCAAAATAGTTATAATATAAAATATATATATATAAGAAAAGGAACGTTTGAAAGAATGCATGTTTCCCTGGTTTGATTCCCGGTCGGAACATTATCTCTGAATAGGATGTTTTTCCTTGCCCTAAAAGGTGAATACTAGTTAATGTTTGGCTCTAAGGGTTCCAAACTCATTTGCGTTTTATCATTTCATCCATTCCTTTTATCCTGCCAAATATTTTGACAGTTAACTGGATGTTAAATGCTCACGAAATATTACGTGTCGGTTTAGTAAATCAATAAACTTACTAAAATTTGAAATAGAAACTGAAATATTTTATAACTAGAAAACTGCAGTAAATAAATATTTAGCAAAATCAAATTAATTCCTAAAAGATATCCTACAGCAAAATTTATCCAGTTTATATGAGTTTACTTAAAAGATATGCAACGGTAAATATCTATACATAAAATGCACTCCTTGGTCTAATGGTTAGCGTTGTTGACTGATGGTCGGGAGACCAGGGTTCGATTCCCGGTACTGCTTAGGAGATCTGGAACAGGATGCATGAGGACAATTGGGAAGCTGCTTGATGGAGAGATGACGTTCTTCGATCACAAATCCGCATGATAGGCGACCTCTGTAGTGCCAGCATGCTGATCTGCCCTCTATCAATGAAATCGCAAGACGGAGGTAGAGGAAGCAGAAGTCGCCGAGGTGGGCCAAGGCTAAGCTGTAGTGCCAAATGATGTGAAGAATACATAAAACGTTAATGTATTATAGGCATATGATTTACATTTCAGTTTATGTCTTCTATCGGATATACTTCTAGATAAAGCTTTATGTACGAGTTTCATTTCAAAACTTTCCAGTCTATTTAACACAAATTTAATTTAAACAAAAAAGATAAAAACATTAAAATTTAGATATTAAGGTGAAGAAAACCAATGCTCGGTTACATATAAGGTTTCCCTCCCCCATACCAAGCCACCGCCGCTTTGAAATTTTAAATGACGCCCCTACCTTTACTACTTAAAATTTAAAGATAAATCAATTGTTGTTACACATTTTGCTTTCTATTGTATTTGGAAACCTGTTGCTATTATTGTTTGGATGAAGTGGAATATAAAGTAAGTCAGTAACTTGCCGGATAAAAAATCATTTAATACAATTACAATTATTAATATATTTCAAAAGTTATCATTAATACCCATTCTAACTTGCAGGGCATATGCCATGTACAACAATTATACTAGGTTCAGTAGATTTTATGATTATTTTAGTCCAAATTGAAACAACAATAACAGAAGTTTATGTTTGCGGCAACGATAAGAAAACAAAAATATATATTTAAGCATCAAAATGTAGTGGTTCAATTTAAATTTATAAAGGGAAAATGGCACAGGGTGAAAGAATAAATCCTAAAATTTAGTTCAAAACTTACAAATTGACGTATTTGTTTAAATTCAATGTATGTCAAATAGATAATTGTTCAGATTGGAAAGTTCTGAAATAGAAGTTCTGAGGCACAATACAGCTAAACGCCGTTCTTTGAAGTAATTGTCATACAAACCAAAAAAATAGAAGTAGCGCATATGTTCGATTCTATAATAAATGTATTTTGTGCATATTCTATGCAGTGTTCAGATATCCATATCCTTAACTAGATGAACCTTTTTTGCTCACATTTAAATTTTCTCAACACATAGAAAGGGCTGTGCAAAAAAAAAAAAAAAAAAAAAAAGAGCTTTTCTGTCAATGCGACTATGATGTTAATGATTGACTTTGTACTTCTCTCAGTAGAGTCGCGCATCTCTAACACCGTTGCTTTATCATCTGCATTCTCTCAATGCACGCATTTTTTTTCTTTTTATTTTTGCGGGGACATTTCGTCGCTATTTTCCATTTAATAAATCTGCAGTTTTTATGAATATCGCCATTATTTTCACGATTGTCAATCACTCAAGACTAAATTACTTTTCCTTTTTCCTTATTTAATGGAATCGGCTTTGGTTACTATATATATTTCGTAACCTTAGGTTTGAATGTTGTTTGTAGGTCTGTAACATTTTAACAACAATGTAAGTTCAGAGAGAGAAAGGGGAAAGGGGAAATTGCAGTGTTTTACGTCTGGGCTAAAATGTTATTATTGTTATTATTTTAACTTTATATACCTGTATATATGTGTGGATGTATACCTATATATAAGTTTACTTTTACGAAATGTAAATAATTGTATGATTAATTGCAGGTCCATCTTTTTAAATTTCATGTGTTTACTATAGTTTTATTATTCTTTCATTCAACTATATTTAGCTGACAGAGATGAGTCATGTCGACTTTTTAAGAAAATGATTCAATTGTTTCTCAAAGGAAGCATCATATTCAGGCATACAGAGTGTTACAAAAATACTCGGACTAACTTTGGAAGCGATTTCCACAGGCGAAAACAAAAAGATCATATAAATATATTTTGATGTTTATGTGTTTTAGAACTAAAGACTGTAACCTAATAATAATAATACTATAGCCATGTGTATCAATTTGTAAGAATTGATCTTCCTACCTCATTTATATCGTAGCTAATTCATTTCAGTCACAGTTCAAATAAAAATTTCAGACAATTGAGTGATGTTACCGATGCTGGAAAGTTATATGATTCGGTTGTCTTCTGTCTGGGAATGACATCTCATACAGCTGTGCAGCTTCGCGTTCATTTGCATTCGTCCGACCGCACATAAAAATCATATCTGCTTACTCACGATATGAATATGCTGCCACGGTGAGCTGTTCAAATGTAACTGAACTGCAGTACAAGTCAAATGGAAGAAACGGACTAACCACAAATATAAATGTAAAACAAATATCCATGGAAACACATCGCAATGTTTATCATTTAATTATTATTTTACAAATTTAAATTGTTGGATCATATCTATAAACGCTTTGAATGTTGAATTTATAACTCACAAACCAAGAATTTCCCGACATATTTATAAATATTTTTTTTATTCTTGTTTTGGTCTGAGGAACTGGCCCCAAAAGTTTGTCTCATTATTTTTGTTATACCCATATAAATGTTATTAACTTTTCATATGTAAGAAATTAAATATATTTTTCAGCATTATTATAATTTGTTTTCTTTGTTTCGTTCTTTGTTAATTATTTTATTCACGAAATAATTTTGATAGACATTATGTGTGGTTTTCATTTTGTTGATAAGGCGTTCATGGATTTATGTAAAATGTAAATCTATTTTTGTATTATCTTTGTATTGTTTTTGTATTAGTTTGCAGAATGTATTTAGATTATTAGGTAACCTCATAGAAGATATTTTTATTGATTAAAAATTGATATACTTAAATAGGGTAGAAAGGATCGTAATTGATGATGAAAATTCGGACATCAAAATTGCGAAGTTAATAAAGTTGCGTGTTATGCGCATCTTTATTTTAAGTCAAGAGTTCTTTTCACGTAATGTCTTTCATTTTCTCTGCAAATTATCAGATACAGCGGTAAAATAGTAGTAGTAGTGTATTTATTTACAAAATATATTTTTACAAATCTAACTCATTCGTTTCGCATGAGTTCTTGGACCGTATTGCATTCTCAGTATGTTAGGAAATGGACGAAACTGCACAAACCAATATTTAACTCTAAAGACACAAACAATATTATATATATATGTGGAAAATGATACAATGTATAACAGTATTTTAAATATCTAAATAAATTAAACACAACAGAAAACAACACAAAAGTAAATAACTTACACTCCCTCAAATATATGTACAAAAATTATTGTCACTCATGTTCCCTCAATCCCCCCCCCCAACCGATCTGAGCTCTCTCACTTTATTTAAAATTGTACCTACCCTCTCTCCCTCCTTCCTATCTGCCAGCAACGTCCAGCACTGCCACTGCTTTCTTCCCCGTTAAGAAATGGGCCGGTAGAAATCTCTTCCTCCATTCTCTTACAACTGACGGCATCTTACAGCCAGCGTTCACACTTCGTTCCCTATTAATAATACAGCAACTTTCTAGCAGGAAGCGATGTACTACGAGACAGTACAAACCATTGTGTGTAAGGAACGACACTTGAAAGTAATCATGTAGTGTGAAGAGGTCATTTCTTATATGTCCTTTTAGCATTTTCACTGAAAGCAAGAATACTTGCAACAAATGATCTAATAGTTGCCTATGGTATCTAAGAGTATTCCAGGATATATATTTTGCAAAATCAATAATATCCTTGTTCTTGATAGAGATCCTCGTCCTTATTATCCTATGGAAATAACATGGAAAAAACTGCAATATAATGTACACTTGTCAAGGGCTTTTGGGTATCTCAAAGCCTATGTGAGATTTTCCTTGCCCTTGTTTTCCAGTAGGAAGTGAGATCAGACGAAGCAGTAAGGCGTCTTCAATTGTGATGAAATCTGCGACATTTGTTTTGAGTCATGCGAGAGTGCTGAATGCTGTTATCAAGTCCTTTGAAGATATAGTGCTTGAACAGGCTTGACAATTATTGATTCCAGGGTGTTTCGTGTAACTCTTGAGCTTTCACTTTGATCCCTTGAGGGACAAATGCCAGAGAAGTACTTTCAAACAATTGGCCTCCTGCTCTAACTAAAATACTTTACTTGATGTTGGGAATATTTGCAAGGGAATTCAGCGTTAAACTGTTTCAGCGCACCTTGAAACCAATTGCTTAAATGTTTTCTCTTTCTATCTCGTCCTCACCCTCGTTCTGCCTTTTCACATTCTCTGCGCATTGGAACTATTTCAGAATCTAATTTGTCATCGATAAAGATTTTTTAAAAGTTTGCAAACTTACAAAGTTAGCAATTGAAATGTTACACTAAACAGCCTATGAGATTACGCGGACTGAAAAGGTGACAATTTCAACAGGTGACAATGTAGTTCTTCCCAAATCAGCCAGTGCAGAGATATGCTTCTGTGTAGTTTAAATGGAAAGTATACAAAAAATGAGGTCATATGTAATAGTTTCTTGCATTTAGCATTTTTTAAAAATGTTCAGAATAGATAAAGTTGCAATTAACATTTATATAATATTAGCACAGTCAGGGCAAAATTTAGTTTATTTTAATGATAATAAATTATAAAAAATTGTTAACAAAGTATTTTTAGCAAAATATTATCAACATACTATTATTAAAGCTACCTGATTTCTCGATGACAACTCTTTCATAATGCCCTCCTTTACAATTTATTAACCTTTTGACTTAAAGGTTTTGTTCTGAATTTTATCATCCTGCCATATATGTCTGTAATTTTACGTGATTGCTTATCGAGAATGGGATTTAATAATTCTGTCACATAATCCTTTTGATGACATTTAGACGTTTCTACAAACTTGGGAATATTGAAGGCTTTTAAAGTGTTTCACCGGTCGGATATTTCCCACATATTTTAAAGCGCGATAAATAGATTTTAAATCTTTTTTTCAGAAAGAACACAAAGTGTGTCGATAGATAGCGGTACGCTCCTCGTCTTGCAGCTTAATAAGACATATCAAAGGGCTGTCGGTAGTTTTTAACAGTTGTTCTATACAAGACAATCCGTAATCTCCTCAGCGACCCTAAATAAGTAGCTACCAAGCATTCCATGATTACTGATTGTTTAGAAAATAAATAATTAGTTGATAAAAGTTAGTTAATGTATATGTGTAAAGAATAAAGCCTTTGTTTCATCATTTTCTCTATCTTCTTTAAATTTATTAATGTTGTTTTCAAGTATAGACACCTTTTTTCCCTTAGATTCCTTCAAAACGTTTATTTTGCTTCTTAATTTGCACAATATATATCAGTTGATAATTTAACTTCCTATTAAAATGTAAACATAAACTGCAGACCTCAAGATTAGCTACATATTTGCAATCAGAGTCTCATCTTGTTTCGAAACGGCAATTCTCCATTTTTCTCTTAGATAGAGGAAAAGTGTGAAAATCAACACCTTGTACCTTCTTTGCAGTGTCTAATGTACATTGTGGTACAAAGCAATTCACTATATTCACGATATATTATTAATACAAGACTAAAAATTGCTTCGTTTTCTATTTCACCAACGTTAAGCTCATGTCAGTCAGCTGATATCAGGCGGCAAACTTTTGAAACCGATGAACCCACATTTCAAAACTCGGCTCCTTTCCTGGCCGTGTAATCTCATAGGCTACGACTAAACTCAAATCGTTACGAACCATTATCAACCTACTGTACATAACTGCTGTGCATTTTCTTGTCCTACCGCCACAGGTGGCCGCGGTCGTTAAGGCGCGGGTTTGTGAGCGGAAAGGGTTTGATTCCCACCAGGACTGTCCTCCCTGACAGTTTTTTTTTTTTTCAGGTTTTTCTCAGTTCTTATAAATGGCAAATGCCGCGGAGGTATTCTAAACTTAGGACTGGAACGTTTTCTTTCATAAAAAACAATTTCCCAGTTTATCATTTCCTCTCATGTATTATCAGTGTCCACCGCCTGGTGTCTGTAGTGTCCCAGTAGTAAAAACGGGCGTTAAACACTATTAAAAAACAACATTGTCCATTTCTGTTTCTTTTTGCTACACCATCTGTATATGTTTAGATACTTCAACGAAATTTGAATATTGATATACAAAGCACACAAATGTCGATATGTTTCTCTAAACGACGTATTTCACTTTAATCCGTGATACTATGTCTTTGCTTTGCAATAGAGAAAATACTTTGATGAAAATGGTTTTCTAACAATGTTAATTTCTTCTAGAGTTTAGAGGAATACTTTTTTATAATTTTTTTCTAGCAGAATGTATCGCATTTCAACTTAGCAACTTCTGAATTTAGTATTATACAAATTATTATTATTATTATTATTATTATTATTATTATTATCATTATTATTATTATTATTATTATTATTATTATTATTATTATTATGCGTTTGTATAATGTTATATTTTTGCTTTAGTAGTATATTTCCTCTAACGTGGATCACTTTATAAATATCTATATAAAGAAAAAGTGTCATGTAGTAATCAAAGAAATGCTGAATTAAATAGATTCAATTAATTTTCACTTTAAAATTCATTGCGATTAACCAAATGGAATACTTTCAACATAGAAGCTCATGTTTGAACGAACTTGGATTTTAAAAAACTTTAACTGGTTAAACATAACAAATACTAGAGAAGCAGAAATAATGAAACAGTGAAACAAGCATACAAATAGCGAAATATTTGGAACAGCTTGTGTTCATATTCAAAGGCAGAAGATAAAGGAATATAATGGGTGATTTTTCTTTGCATGAACGCCCACGCGTAAAGGCCCGTCGGTCGTTTCAAGCTGGTACAAGCGATGAACGGGAGTCAGAAAATCCACAGCTATGATTTCGCGTAAGTTACACTAATCAAGAAGATGCTGAAACTGCCTCCCTTAATTTTCCATACATTGCCCTCTGCAAAATGGAAGAAATGTTATTTTTCAGTTCATCTACGTCTGTGAATTTGTCATGTGCATTTTTTTCCCCTTTAATGCCTCCTTAGAGTCAAAAATCGGAGGTCGTTTTATCGGGGGACCGAGCGATGTTGTTAGTGATGATTCTACTGTCGATTATTTCATAAACTGCATGTATGTGACATACAGAATATTGTTGAAAGTCGGAACCTACATTCCCTTGCAGTTTATTCACACATATCTATCATTATTAATTGTTTCTTCAAAAAAATAGAGCAATTACTCTCTCGCCGCTAATGGTTCATCACATTCCTGTCTTTTGATCATGCAGGGGTTCCTCTTGATGCAGGTTTAAGTTTTTCTGAGCTGCAATATCGGTTGTTTTGTGAATTAACATACCCACTGAGGTGAAACCAAATTTTGTCCTTATATAAAATTACATTAGGGTCATTTTTTCCGTCATGCATACTATTCAAATTTCATTCTCAAAATTTACTCCTCTATTACGTTCTTGCACTACAGCAATTTTATAAGGTTTTAACTTCGTAACTTTGTGGTCTTCGAACAGAGGAATAGGAAATTCCTGTTTGTTGAGAAAATGTTGAAGTTTCTTTTTACGGGAATGTTCCAGGGTATGTCCAATGTTAACTACGGTATCTTCTATGAGTATTGTACGTGCGTGTGTGCGCTTTTTATCAAGAATACTTCCCGTTTCACGAATTTTATTTACCAACTTGTGAATCGAACGTCCTAAAAGTTTAATATCAGGGAATTTCTGTTGAAACAATCTTCATACATCATGAGCCGATTCTGTACGCGCGTACGAATCGTAAATCAATGCTCTTTGGGAAATAGAGTACTTGAATTGAGTCATATTAACGTAATTAATACAATTTATTTCATCGCCTAATGAACACTTAATGCACTGTCACACAACACACAAAAACACTCCCGTACGTTCCTAGAGTTCAACTTGTACTCACCCCCCCCTCCGTCTTCCCGGCCGACTTTCAAGCATGAGAGCTTAGAGCTGGGTCAACTGCGGTCAACTGCACATGGAGCGGTCCCGAGAAGGAAAAATCATCGAGTATAAAATATTTATAAACAGAG
Organism: Metallyticus violacea; assembly: GCA_030762175.1. Lineage (NCBI taxonomy): Eukaryota > Metazoa > Arthropoda > Insecta > Mantodea > Metallyticidae > Metallyticus > Metallyticus violacea. The sequence goes on from CM060843.1 coordinate 61,619,632, forward strand.
TGAGTCAGGACTTCTTCGATCAATTCGGAAGAAAGATGTATCTCACAATGAGGAATACTTTTGTTATATTTGTACACAATGTCTGTCCTACTTAAATAAAGGTGGATTCCCCCGAAATTCTTTATTTAAACCAATGAAAATCTATGTTCTAATCTTAGGTACCTTATTTTCTTTCTTTAATTTGTTTGAAAAGCCTCATAATGCAGGGCAGTTTGTCTTCAATTAAAATACAGCATAGGCTATGTGTACGTTTTTAAGTTCCGCCAATGTTATAGTGATAAATGATACTAGTTTTTTGAAAATAAGTGATTCCTGTATAGGATAGGTTAGTATAAATGGAGAAATCGTCAAGGAGGTTGCTAAATAGCGTGAAACAAATATCGTATAAATGCCACGCATTTATAATATATAAATAAGCACATGTACTAACCGTTTATGTACCCCTCAGCTACAAAGCGTTTCTGTTATTACAAAGCTTTATAACAGACGCTTTGCAGAAGCGCGGTCTCACCGAAGAAACTTGTGGTAGGAATTTTTAGAAGGGGGAGAGAATGAAACACTCAGTAATCAAGTCTAAAACACTACAGGTGTTCAGTTTTGTCTTCCCTCGTCTTTCTCGCAAAAGCGCGACAGCGAACACCTGCGCTAACCTTCTGGCTACCATTATGCTTTATGTTCGCTCCTCACTCGCGCTCTGTGTCGAAAATGTGGTGCACGTTGCCTTAAAACAAGTGTTAACTTAGGGGATGTGCAAAGAGTAGAGACTTTTAAAGCTCTCCAGCAATTTTACCTGTTTCATGTCGTTCTTTAAGTGTGATAAAATTATTCTAAACAGGAGAATGTGACTGCGGCATAAGTAAAAATATATCGTACATAAAATTGTCTTTCATATTTATGCATATTGTTAAGTCCTATAGAGAATTAATTTTCCACAAATCTGTGGAACATTTGTGGCTTGTGTTACATATGACTTTGTTTTTATCAATGGATAAAAACAGAAGTACAAGTTCTGCTGAATTTAATAAGTAATCATAATACATTTGCTTCAAAAATGTCAAACATAACTGAAACTTTTTAATTTTAAAATGTTAGGTATATACAATATAATTAACTTTATAGGACACATAAAGGACATATAGGACACAGGTCTAGGTTATAATATACTATACAACTTCTTTATTAGTCAGAGAGCAAAAACTGAACACAGGGAAACGGTTTTTAATCAACACGATTATACAGATAGCCATACATGAAAGAACTGGATGTGTTTTTTAATTTAATGTGTGACTGCCAAATCCCGTCATTTCCTCGGCATTCGCATTAGACAGGCCAACCCGCGCATTGGTTGATTTGTTCAGGCAAGTAATGACATTGTATACAATGAATGCAATCGAGTGTTTTTCTTTGACAGTTTCTTCACTGCCTTTGTTTGATAGTGCAGGACTTTTTAACCACTAGTATATTGCTTATATTTTTAAACTTATCCCCCCCAAAAATTTAAAAAGAAGTAAACAAACTCTCTAATGCGGACAAGAGCAATTTACACGCACGTTCTCCAATAGATTCGCAACTAGAACTGAATAGCTCTCAAAAAGTAATAACAATGGTTATTTGCATTTTGTTTTACAGTTGATTAATATGTATTTTGTGTGAAAAGTCTAATACAAATATATGCGACTTCAGCATAATTCTTCCGATAGTTAAATGACTTAAATTTTGTACCGATTCCTTGGAAGGTAGTTAACCTTTCCTATAATCATGTACACTTTTTATTCAGATATTCTCAATTTTCCTTAGATGACAGATAATCCTTTTATATCAAACTCTTGAATAAATACCGCCAAATAACTGCAAATGACTTTTTGCATTACCTACCCTATATAGCAAAAATAAATAAATGCTCCAGAATCGCGGAATAATTTTCCTGAACTGTCAGTACGCATTACGCTGTTAAGGATTTGAGAAAAGCAGAAGTTGCTTTAACAACCGTCAATACCTTGAGTGCTGACAACTTGTCACAGATAGTTCACTTTTCTTTCAAAATGGCTCCCTTTGTTTCATTACTGTCGTTGCATTAATAATTTTCCCATGTGAACTGACAGTAAATTCCGTAGGTCAGAATCGCTTTCAGCTGTTACAGCTTAAAAAACGCATATTTAATGTAGGCACATAAGTAAAAAAGGTATTGAACATGTATTAATAAATAATTATGCGTCGATTGAATTCTGGATTTTCAGCTTATTCGGTAAGGGAAAATGTCAAAGAAAATTTAGGAAAGAACCATACCCAGCGTCTTATTTTTATTAACGCTAAAACCCCTGAAAGATGCAACAAATATGGCATGCGTGCCGTGAAAGTACATGAGGGTATAACTTGAAAAAATATACGGCGACTCTGGAACACCGTTAATATACATTTAAACAAAAGCTTCAAGCATTTCCTGCTGTCAAATACAGCATTAAAATAGTTGCTCAGAATCTTAAAAATTCAATAAATTGTATCAGTGAGTAGTTAGGGAAAGATGTAAACCATAAAATATCTGCTAAAATGGGCTCGTTTGCTAGGAGCACAAACAGCTGTATTTTTCAAACAATGAATCATACAGGTTGCTGCAAAAACGCTGTTTAGAAATGGAGCGAAGAGGTCGTTAAGGCACATACTTGAGAGCAGGAGGTATGGGGTTCGATTTCCACCAGGATTGTCCTTCCTGGCTGGGGTGTTTTTCCGGGTTTTCCTCATAAATGGAAAATGTCGGGTAGGTGCCCTAAACTTAGGCCTGGAACTTTTCCTTCCTTAGTCCTTTCCCAATTTATCATTTCATCGCATGCACCATCAGTGTTCACGCCTATGGTGCCTTTGTAGTAAAAAGGGCTATTCAAAATAAAGAAACAGAGAGAGAGAGAGAGCGTGTGTGTGAGAGAGAGAGAGCGTGTGTGTGTGTGTGTGAGAGAGAGAGAGAGATGCTACACAAATGGAAAGATAAGAATCTCAATAGAAAGGTAAAGAAACAATATTGTTTTATTATAAATGTTCAAACTTAATGCTAGAGTGTTTGAAAAAATCAGAAGAAAACAAACATTAATAGAGCATATTAAAGTACAGACACACATGTATGTACATATTGTGTACATATGGTTCATGTAGTATCAAATGAGTGGGGCGTGAAAGGTACACCAGTATATAATGTAAAACACGTTTAAAGAAAAAACAATATATTATTGGTGTTTTGTAAATACAAATAATATGTTTTATTGTGTTTGTTAATCAAACTATTAACAGTTATATAAGTAATCTAGTTTAACAGTAACAAGTATCTTATGAATTGAAACAGGTTTAAATTTTAGATTCCTATATACTAGATTACTAGAAAGCCCCAGTTTCCCTTAGAAACAATGGGAACAACAGATAAATCTAAGAATACCAGCAGTAATATCATATCTCGGCTCCCAGACTGAACTCGTCCTATACTGAAACATGATTCACGATACCATTTGAGGTTCAACACCAAGCCCACGCGCTTAACCACGCCGACAAGATGCGGATGGATGTGTCAACTGTCAGACATACCCAGAGATGTCTACGCTACGGTCGCATAAATTAGTTCCATAAACACGTGACAAACCACAATAATTGCGTCTAATCGAGTGATGAATGGCTTCATTGATATTTTACTACTGTAAGCACCGGGTTCTTGTTTTTAATCTAATTTATTCATAAGAAAACTCCAAATAAACATGTCGTAATACGGAATAGTACATAATAGAAATATAAAAATTTTAAAAATAGGTTTGGTTCCATTTTGATAGAGAAGAGAAACGATTGTAAAATTTAAAACAAAAGAACAAGAAATAGAGAAGCAAAACTGAACAAAATAGTATTAAAACGTAATATTTGCAACCGCTTTTATTCAAAGGCAGAAGAAGTAGTGTTACTGTTTCAGTGTTTTATTCATTTCTGCTTCTCTAGTTCTTATCATTTTAGCAAATTTGTTCTTACTGAATTAATAGTTTTTTTATTTTTGGCATAATACAGTGAGGTTATTTGAGTTATGGGCCGGCAGAGTGCGAGATAGCATCTTATGTTAGTATGAGAAAGGGTTTGTCATCGAGGTTGTGTTCATGAGTGTAAATTGTAAACTAATTGTTTTCCTTCAGTTATGCCAATGCATAAATTTAGTCTTGAAGAAGGAAATTTTGTGTGCTACATGCTAATGAATTCGTACGAGAAGTGGTAATGGAATTCGCAAAAAAAAACAAAAAAAAAAAAACTGAAAATCGTGTTCCACGAAAGAAACTGTTGCCCAAGATGTTAAAAAGATATGAGAGACAGGATCTCTCAATGATAAGCCGAACCACCCTATTCTTACGAAAGAAATTTTAAATGAAATACTAGAATTTCAGATTGCAGGTACCGGCAATGTATTGCCGCTGAGGAGCATCATTTTAACTCTTTAAACACAGGTTAGCGTATATTATTATCAGTTTAAATACAGCATAATTTTATGCTTTCACTAGTTCAGATTGTAGGTACCGGCAATGTATTGCCGCTGAGGAGCATCATTTTAACTCTTTAAACACAGGTTAGCGTATAGTATTATCAGTTTAAATACAGTATCATTTTATGCTTTCAGTAATAATATAAATAGTAAAGTAAAAATACTACTTTACGAGCAGCGATTCTTATCTAATTTATTCCGGTTTAAACAAACGACAAATTAACGGGGGAAATTGCACTATGTTTTTGTCGATCTCAAAATAGTATTTTATTCAGTCCATCGATAAGATCTATGGCAAAAATTACAGATTAAGGGATGTCAACAAAAGTGATTCGGACACTACAGGCAATATGCAGAAAGACGGAGTTTTCCGTTAAGTACCATAGGAAGAGAGAATCAGAGTGTTTCTCTAGTCGGAGATGTGTAAGGTACAGTTGTATTGTCACCCTATATTTCAATCTTTTTATTGACAAAATAATCGAGCCCTTACTACAAGAAAATACTGCGCCACTTACGTTGGGAGTTACACATATACGAGCTCTGTTAGACGCGGACGACATAACAATTGTTTCTACAGCAATAAACGGCCTACAGCCTGGACTAAACAGACTACAGACCTATTGCGTTACTTGGTTACTTACGGTGAATACAAATAGCACACCTTTAAGAACGGAAATATTTATAGCAAAGCAGGGAGATGGACATATATTTGACAGACCCTTGATAACGTGAAGAATTTGGTGTACCTTGAACTAACTTTATCGATAAATGGAGGATGGGCGAAACACATTGAGAGAACGAAGCGAATGTAAAAGCCGCAGAAACTCTCCGCATACGAAGCAGAATTCCAGATGTGCCAGTATATGCGGCAGTACTATCTACAGTGAACTATGGGGTCAAAATTTGGAATTGGGAACGAACAGAAGAGAAATTGGATCGTGTAAGGACGGGATTTCTGAAGGACATTTTATAAGTGGAGAAAGGTATACAACAAATCATGGAATCAGAGAATTTAGAGAATTTGGTGCCAATAGCGAGATTATAGAATGCAGGACCTCTAGCAGTGTCTACGAACTGTTCACGGATTAGGGCGATCTGCTACCAGGAGCAGCTGAGAATAGAAGGAAATAATATATGGACTGCAAAATTAAGAGGGGTTCTGGAAACCATAAGAATGGGTAATATTTGGATCGCAGAATGGAAACAGGAGGGTGATTTGCAGCAATATTAAGAAACGCTTGAAGGACATTAATAAGCAACTGACTCGGAGTGCAAAAATGTTTCACTGGAGATACAATCGGAGCTGAAAATCGGGTGGGGTATGGAGCATTACTGGCAAACAAGGGCTCATTAGTGCATATGAAGTTACATTTTAAAACGTCGGAACACTGTGTATAAATAATCTTATTTCTACTTTGTAGAAGATATTTTTGCTTTTAAGGAATTGTAAAACTGTTTGTGTAATATATCATTACATATTTGGAAATGTTTGCTGATTATTAGATAATGGGTGGCCACATATCAATAACTTACATATATAATTTTTAAAAATAAATTCTTAATTATTTAATTATAAAAATAACGTATTAGGTTGTTATTAATTGTGGATTTCTAAAAAGTGTTTTAAAGTAAACTTTTCTGTCTTTGGGAATTTGTAATAATAAAGGAATATTAATATTTTAATTCAACATAATAGATAAATTAAAAATAAAACTTTCCAAAACTGCAGCATTATTAGGAATACTGGACGAGAACGAAAGGAGGTAACTTTCATTGAGGTAAAGTATTATTAAAAACCCTGGTAAATACCAACATTAACAATATAAAAAACGGAGAGGTCTTGTCTGCTCAATAAACTTCCTGTGGAAAACATTTAATAAGCATTCTTTATCAAGGGCGTAGCTATAAGTTTTTAGGGGGGGGGTTCTTTGGGTCCTGTACTCTTTCAAGGTGCATATTGTTTTCTTTCATTCTTTTCAATACGGTTTTTGTTGTTATCGAAATAATTTTGTTAATTTTTCTCTTATTCTTAATTCAGCTCTGCACCTCATCTTGAAGATATACCAACCGCCACTGCTGCAACAGGATGTGGTAGTGACACTATGTAGAAGAAGCAGGTCTTCTGGGAATTAGAAATAGCGTTAAGTAACAACCAGCTTGCTTTGTAATGCATTTAAGGAACCCTACCACCTTGAGTTAAGATACCAAACACCAGGCATAAATAGAAACATCGCTTTGAATGTGCAAGACCAGTCGTTGTTCAAACTATGCCTATTCACAGGAAATCTACTCTGCTCTCGCTAGAACAGTGCTTCAATTCTGTTTAGTTTTCTCTGATGGATGATGAAAACGTCTATTATAAAAAGTTAAACGTTCAGAAAGGTTTCATCGTGGCTAAGAGTTTGACAAACCCCCAAGATGCACTGTCATTATGTCACATTAGAGTAGCAGAAACAAGTAATGGGGGACTATGTACTCACATTTTGTTAAAGCGAAACTTACTGAAGAGTGAGTAAATTAAAATATTGGAGTCAAGAGTGAAGCAATCAATATAGCTATGCAGCATGTAACCTCATATTTCTGACTTCATATATTACTTCGTAGGTACACAAATTGATATTTCTATATTTTAATGTACATTTCTGTTGCCCACGGGTGTGGTTTTAGACTTGCCCGTTCTAGTTAAAAAAAAATGTTTTCTGCTGTAATTGTTTTGGTCAATTTGCTTATAATGTCCGTTTATCCAAGATCTTTGCTTTTTAGCAGTTAAACATTGGTTCTATCTTAATCTATTTATTTAATTTTCAAAGTATCATACCACAAGGCCTGAAATGTGTGGTGTTACCCATATGTTGACCCCGAGTTTTGGACATCTACAATGACCAGTGGTGGCCAATTTGATAGGATGAACCTGTCCTTCAAAACCCAGAATATCAAATCGAATTTATTATCGATAATGTTAAGGTTTCAACAATGAGTTTTGGAAAAATGCTTCATTAAACTTCTTTCATTTTTCATCTCATTACAGAAACATGTCAATATAGTCATGGGTTCGGATTCAACTTAGTTCCTTTGGAATATTAAACTTTTGAATATATTATTTAAAACACAAAGACTAGTCCTGGATTCTGTGCTTCCATTATTCTTTTTCTCGTTTTATAAAATGAAATAGTTAGCAGATTTTTATTTATTTTTATTAAATTTTTATTCATATTTTTATCCTTTAGTTATTTCAAATGCAAAACCGAAACCCCTTGAGAAAATTCTGGGAACGCATTGTCCTTTAGTGTCCTTGGCATCCTTTGTGACTGTAAAGAATATTGAACGTCATATATTACGTAGCAGGTGTATAAACTTGTGAAGCTCGAGTACAGAGTCTATTCATTTTCTCAGTATTTAACTTCCATCCACCTCTACCATTCCTAAGCTTTAATGTTCTTAGTTACTGCAGTTAGAAGCGCTGTTAATTCCCTTGAGTGACATGCAAATAAATTCCTTGTTTACCTTTTCACTTTAGTAATAAAACAAACCGAATTTGAAAGAGGGTGTTTTACCTCTTAGTATGTAAAGAATTCACAATATAGCATGCTCCTATAATGTGTCTCATAGCGATGTTCATTATTTTTCTTGTATATTTATTATGTTGCATTTTTATATACTATGCGTTCCATTTATAGCCGGACCATAGATCGCGTTTATGAGTAGTTCGCTTGCACTGCAGCGACCTCGGTATTATTCCAGTAGCACACTAGGGGTGAATGACCATATCAAGGCTGCATGTGTCAGCTGTGTTATACTGCCTCAGTTGCTGCCTTCTATTAGAGCTGTAAAGATTGTTCATTGTGCAGCTCAAAAGTGAAAGTTTATTCAAGACATCACCGTTATGTGTGAATTCATTAGATTTTATTCTTATTTGTTCACTAAAATGCCGCCGAAAAAGTCATGCTTGAACAAGGAATTTTATGTACGGTACATATATAAAACAGAATAATGTAGACGGTGTGTAGACAATTTCAGGAGAAATTTCCTGGTAGTCAGTTACCGATAGAGAAAGTGTTAGATATCTAGTTAATAAGTTTAGGACAACGGTTTCACTAAACCTAAGAAGAAAAAGAAATGTTCTGAGGAAAAAATGGACGAAATTGGTGCGTCATTCAAACACTCTCCAAAGAGGTCTCTAAGACGTGTTGCATAGCAAGTGGGTGTTTTAAAAACCTCAGTTCACAAAGCTACTAAAGTTTTAAAATTGAAACCTCGCAGAGTTACTATAAGATATGAATTAGAAGACGAAAAACGAGCAAATTTCTGTAACTGGATTTTACAAAATATCGTTGTCGGTACCCACATTTAATAATTTTCTCAGATGAGGCATGGTTTCATTTAAATACAAACAATCCCCACACCATAGACGGACTTAAGTACAGTATAAGAACAAAAATTATGAACATTACACAAGAAGAACGTATGCCTATGAATGGAAATTTCATCCAAAGATGCCAAGAATGTCTGAATGCAGATGAACACCAGCAATAAGGTTAGTAGTCATAGTGCGTGGTACTATCACTCGTGAGTGAGTAATGCCGGAGTTTTAGAACGGAAAACCTCCAGTGTAATAGACAGTGTGCAGAGCACGCGATTCGCCACCCGGCAATATAAGGAACTCTCTGTGTTATATGACTTGCGATTTAATCTGTCCTTATTGCATAAGTATACTAGAATACTCATAATGAAATATTAAATAAAAGAATTTAACATTTCAATATTATCCACAATTTCAATGAAAGTATTAGAGGATTTTGTGTCGGTTTCAGTCGCATCTGCATCAACTTAATCATTATATACATATCTTAATCTAATCTTCCAAACTTTAAAATTAAAAATCAATGCACTTGAGCGTAAACATACTTCTTTCAATTAAGACAGCTAATTGTTTTCTTGGCATTTTACTTTGCGTTTCTTGTCTTTCCCCCCGCCCCTTTCTTTCTTCACAGATGACAAATTTCCCACACATTCCATTGTAGTATGTAAATATTTCTTTCAAGTACGGAGGAACCTTCTGGCTCATTCTTTAGTAACTGTAGGGGGCATTGCTCAAGGGTGGGTCACATTTAGCCGAAACTTTGTCATATATTATTGAATATTGAATACTAGAACATTGCTTGCCAACAATAATGCTACTTAAGAAGTTTTCGTGCCTTTTCATAAATGTTTATTGAGCTTTTTTAAGGGACCCTCAATATTGGCATCGACGCTTCTTTGTTCAACGTTTAACTAATTTTAAGTGGATATTTTTGAGTAATAAGTTTTATGTGTACAAACACAGGAAAAGATCGAATGTCTATAAAATCCATGAGGATATCATAAATGTTTTGGGATGCTTATTTACTTTAACCGGTAAACACTTGCTGTTGTAGTAGTACACTAGGAAGTTTAATATGGGAAAATGTACAGTACAGAATGCTCATTCCGCTACGCAATCGGGAATTGATTTTGCCGACCGGTTACGGCCTCACCACCAGTCAAGGGAAATTATATCTTGCGTCAGAGTCCATAGTGCGCGTTTTTGTTTCTTTCGTTATTTGTTTTTAATAGATAGTAATAAATATTGTACTTAATATCATAGCAGAGGCCCGGAGCGTGAAACATGCCTTAATCCTTTAGAAAAATTTTCGAGTCATTTACCACAATTCATCCTCCTGAATAAATGATATCCTCTCAGATATTTTCTATCAGCGCCTCCATGGGTTTTATTTCAAGCACAGCAGAAATTTTGTATGGATGAAGATATAACTGCTGAGTGGCTTTATGCGCACTACCAACAGATACATCAACATGCTGGCTAAACATGTTTGAGACTTTCGAAGAGAAGTTTCTAATCGATAGTCTTTTTCATCAAGATTCTCCTGTTTTAAACCACTGTTTTTTTTTTTATTATTATTTCGGCTTCAATATAAATTCCTTGGTTTCGAACTTTATTTACTAATATGAAAATTACAATTACCGATAGTGGTTTCACTTCTATAAATTCAGCATGAAATTCTCTCCTACAGTAGTTGCACGATTTCTTTTGCACGTTACAGTAATAAATAAATATTTTTGTTTGAGTGTATACCTCACTCTTAAAGTTAGCAAATGAATGTTGAGAATTTAAAATTACTTCATTTGCTAACGGCTCTTCTAAGAATATCGTTTATATGTTATTTGTTGGATATATTGTCTTTGTCTTTTCGCCCTACGGCTTTCTTTATTTTCCTTTGTGTAATTAGTGCATCAGTTTTTTCCTGATAAACCACTTTTTGAGCTATATTGGTTTTAGAAATTATTTGACAGTGTCTACAACGGGCTGTGTCATTTTTTGATTTTGGACGTAAATACGTAAAATAATATTGCCATGTATTCAGGTCAAGAGGCTAGAATAGCTACATTTGTTTATTCTTTAATTACTTTCTAAATAATTCTCACTTCAAGGATAAATATTATAAACAAGCTATGTTATGTTGTTTTTAGCACACTGCTTCACAAAAGTTTAAAACAAATATATTGCTCATTTTATATGTCAATAAAATATTAACTATTATTTGCTGTGTTGAAGGCATTATGGCTCTTGCTTATGTGAACAAACCTTCGAGATGGCCATTGCTTTGGTCCAACACATTAAACCCACAAATCAATCAATCAATATTTCCTGGGCCAGGGCGTGTCGGGCAACAAAGCCTGCTGAGCCATTCAATACGACCTTCGCGTTTGCTTCTAATGTCACCATAACAATAGTGACACTTCCTTTGTTATTATCTATAATGTAGTTGGTGTAACATTCACCACCTCCGATGATTAGCTTAGTGGCATGTGCTCGCTTGCTCCTTTTGTTTTCGCAGCGGCTTGTTTCCTTTTTAAAATGCGAAATTTTATTTTTAGCAAACAAAATTATTTACAGACAAATTTAGTGCAAAATATCTGGAAAATTGTGAAATAATCTAATATTTTTCTATTACCTTTTCAATTGTTTATGCTAAGAGTAGAACTTTTAACAATAGTCAAGTCATGTTAAAAGTGCAAGTATGTTTAAAATACAGAGATGTTTTAGACAGCTCAAGATAAAATTAGATGTTTTAATAGATAAGGGTAGTATTAAAAATTGAACATTAGACGCATATAGCGTGTTAAATGTAAGTAACATTTCAACCTTTTTAAATAAAAGACAAACATGCATGACTTCATTTAAAATTACTATATTTTATCAACAGGAATTAAAAAAAACATTTAAAGAACATGATTTATGAAATGTTGTGTTAATACTGCAGTTATTGCAATGTTTATAAAAATTACTTGTATTGAAACATTTAAACTTTTGCTAGAGTTAACAACATCCATTGACGTTAGTGATACTAGGATATGAAACGTCAACATTTAAATGAATGATCTGAGCAGCAATTTTCCTTGTTTTGCTTTCTGAAAAAATAGTATCACACTTTAAAATGATTTTTTTGTACAATTGTCTCTTAATATTTACAACTGTAAATTGTTCAAAGAATAGACATATGAAGAAAATAGTATACTAAATAAATAAATAAAGGCTGTGTAAAAAAACGGTATATAACACCGTTAAAATTGGTTTTATTTTGTTCATAGGCTTGCTCCACTCGAGCTATGGCCTCGTTGCGTAAATTTCTTAATCGCAAAGAATAATTTTACTTTCAACATTTGTACCATCATATATTATGTAAAGTAATTTTATTTTAATATTAGTGAGAATAGTAAACGAATTTTAACTGTTCTAACAATTGAGAAACGAGGTAACACTTGCTTTATACATAATTAGGAACATAAAAGTGTTCCTTTAATTTTAAATTATTTATTGTATTATTTGGCCTATTTTTTCTTTGTTTTTCTATTTGGTTTTGTGATTGTTAATACCTTATGTGAACGGTTTGTTTGTGTTTAATTTAGATGTATTTTTTTAATTTGTATTAAAATATAACTATATATGTCATCTTTGAAAGTAAGGCGAAAAATAATGGACTTACTATTATTGCAACAACTGAGAAACCTTGCTGAATGAATTTCTGTAAGAAAATGTACGATTAAATAAATTACCTTAAATATTATATTTAATTAAAATATCCACGATTTTCTAAATAAATGTATGACATACATGCCATATGCCATATACCATATGCCAAAGAGATTTTATTTTTTGAGTTTAAGACGTTTCGAAACGAGGTCGCCGCTTAAGAGTTATATCACAAATACAGAATTAAACCGATAAACTTTGAGAGCTTGCATGGGCCACCACCAAAAAAACTTTTTTTTTTCTAATGTCCAATTTTCTTATGAAACATTCTTTTTTGAGAACATCACATCTTAATTAAACGTAAAAAATTTACCTAAACAGACTTACAAAACATTTACACGCAGGTTACACTATCTGATATGGTCAAAGGCTGCAGGATTGTCTTTCGTTTCCCTTCTGCTGCAACTATCCTGGCTACCAGATACTCCTCTGTTTCAACTGATATCTCGTAAGTAAGATCACACATTCGACCCCACACAAAAGAGACAAACCAGACGATCGACAGTTCCCGCGTATAGGGCCACCTCTGCCATTCCACTTTCTTGGAACTAGTTGATTTAAATACATATGAACTATGTTCGTTATTTCATTCCATGTTTGTTAAAAATATATATTGTAATGGGTCAAGATATACACCAAAATGCAAACTTTGAGCAATCATTGCATTTGAAGAACATTACGCCTCTAGGAAAGTATGGTATTAACAAAAATGTTTGTTTTGGTGTTCCGTATAAGCTCCCAAAGTATTTTTGTTTCACTTTTAAACGTTTGGGGGGGAGGGGTTAACTCCTCAATGAGGCATTCACTTATACATTTTTGTGCCGCCTCTTGCAATTAATGGGAACATCATGTGTTTTGGTATGTAATGCTTTCAAATTATAAGTTTACGTGTTACAAATCACTGTGGTTGAACAAATGGAAGAGTGATTTTATATTCCAGACAGAGAATAACTTCAAATACAAATTCTAATGTAAAAAAGTTTATCTGTGCATTAAGAAACAAAACATTTTTATTTGCTTTGCAGCAAATTTCATTTAATTCCAAAGGCAAAGCCTGACGCTAAAGCGATTACTGATCCCATGTTTGTCAGACATTAACATTTTGTGTTTTGAAACACAGTAGGACTGTATAGTTAATACTCAAAATTTCGTCCATAGCACAATTACAGTGATCAATCATTTGATAGTGCTCAACCATTCTGATCATAACTACGAAATAGGACTAACAATGCGGACATTGGCGTAATGGCCAATCAGGAAGTGACCCAGCAAGTAATAGCCTTGCTGTTATTTATGAGATGCTTTTTAGACCTTGTCAAAGCAGCAGGCATGAAAGCGTGAACAGAGAAAAACATCAGCGAAGCGATGAGGGTTTCGTTTCGAAGATGCTTTTTAATGAAGTCCTTTATCGCTATATTTAACACCTGGCACATAATGTTTAGCAATAATGTTATATCCTGGATAATTCTATAAAGTGTCATAGGAGTAATACTTTGTAAGCTAATAATAAAGGATTCTGTTAAATGATGATTTCAAAATATATTAAGTACATTAAATTTGATGATTTAAGTATGATTTAAGTATTTACTTTTTGAACAGTTAATATTTAATAATAAAATTATAATTTTATATAATTTATTTATAATTAAACTTATTATTTTATTATTATTATTATTATTTTAATTCGATTTTAATATTATAAATTTAGAGAAAGTTATATTTAATGTCATATCGCTTCAATGGCTAGCTTATAGTTAAAAAGTTAATATGAGAAATTTTATATATGTTATTGATGTTATATTCCATTAACATTTTATAAAATCATAGTTATTTTTAATATTTTAAAAATGGCATTAGCTTAAAAGTTGTAAATTAAATTACTTTAGTTCATAATTACTAGATTTTAATGCGCATACTCATCAAATACTTTATCCTTATATTCTTGATTTTCAAATATAGGAACAAAAATATATATTTGGGCTGCAGTTATAGACTATCGCACTATACCTAAATGATGTTTCTCATCAGAAAATTTAAATGTTTAATTTTTCCTTTAATATTTATTGGTTTTGGGGAATTATTTAATGTTATTATTTATTTAAGAATAATTTTGGCTTTTTTATTTATCAGTTTATATTATTATGTAATTATAATAAGAGGTGAATTATTTTTAACAATGTTTTTTATAACTTTTTCATTATGTCCCTAATTTAAGCAATTTAAGAACTATTTTTTCATAAAATATGTTGCTCTATCTAGAACTTTTATTCCCCAAAGGTTCGAAATCGATATCGCGCGGAAAAAGAGATGAATTAAACAATATTTGTTTCTTGATCAAGAACAAAATAGTTCTCCAAAGCAAAAAGCATGTTTATGTTCACATTATACATCATGTATTTGCAAAATCTGCTATCTCTAAGCACAGAAGTCTTTAACACTCACTATCTGGGTGGGATAGGTGAGGTCAGATGGTGGGAACTTGTCAGAGATAAACTTCTGAGGTACACGAAGCAAGAGAAGCACATGGAGGTTGCTCTGTTTACATTTCAAGTATTCCACTGCTACAATGACTCATATAAAGCAAATTGGAGTAAGAGTAACAACATAAACTTGTAAAACATCAGTTTTATTTAAGAACAGATTTTGAATTGAGAGCTATACACTAAGTCCCGCAATTTTTTCATCCGCCGGGAAAATCAGTTACGAAACAATGGAGGTAATTAACTCACTCATTTCGTATATATTTATCAATACGGCTTGGTAGAAGAGCACTC
Source organism: Metallyticus violacea (assembly GCA_030762175.1). Taxonomy (NCBI): domain Eukaryota; kingdom Metazoa; phylum Arthropoda; class Insecta; order Mantodea; family Metallyticidae; genus Metallyticus; species Metallyticus violacea. Next base: position 61,634,972 of record CM060843.1, read on the forward strand.
TTGCATGCCACTTTTCCTTCAATTCATATTTCAAACGGTCCAATGGTGTGGCCATATATTCCTGTTATCATTTACCATTTTCCAAGTACTCTTACAGATTTATTCTTGTGAATCACAAAACACAGCCTTCTTCGTCGCAATTTCACTAGTTGTCCACTGTCGCGAACTGCGACTGAAAATTCTAGGGATTGTGACTGAAGAAATGCATTCTTCCGTCTGTTCCACACTGAAAAATCGCAGCACCCTTCGCGGACATAGCTTTAAATACGTACTTTTCATGTAGAATATTGTGCACTCATTCAGATGAGATATATCATATTTCGCTCAAAATTCTTTCAATTCATTTTTATGGATATTTTCTATATTGGCTTCAAGTGGGCGCCCGGTACACGTGCGATTACACTCATATCCAGAAATCAATATCTTTAACGTTTTAGCACGTCTCCACGAACTTTGCCCATTAAAAAACGTTTCATCAAAGCACGGAAGTCGTATTTTTATCTGGATATTTCTCTTCATGCATTGTACAAGAAAACACTGCATACTGCACAAACTAGGTAAATGTCGGCTTTTACAGCATTAGTAAACAATATTATCTTCTCTAGCACATTAACGCGTCCTACCTCTGTAACATATCGACAGAAAATTGTCACTGTAAAGGAAACAAAATGTAAATGTACACTGTCGCATTAAGCAGGAATATGTGGTACATTTTTCCATTCTAGTGCCTAAATAATTTATTAAAGCAAAAAACTGTTTAAAATTTTCATATGGCTATGACTTGGAATTTCATCCATTCAGAATAAATTACAACATAATGTTGATAAATACCCTGGATAGTACACAAAATATGAACTGGTTTTGCTTTAAAATGGTGAAATAGAAATGTACTGCTTTTTGCCTAATGATCACGGGTATTCTCTAAAAAGTGGCTGAATGCCCATGTTCATATATAACGCAATCTCGTCAACCACTGGGTCTAGAATAGTGTGAGAAACCCATTGACATTCTAATATTATGTACTTTTATTTTATAAAAATTAACAGGCATTGTTCACAATGTAACTTTGTGCTAGAAATACACTTTCAAATAATTTTAGAATATTGTGTAGACTGCTCTGATGAACTCTTTCTGAACATCAATTCGTGAAAATAGCACATCAATTTCGTTTCAGAAATTCTTGCGGTGGTAGTTTTAGGTGATCATACCGTATGCCCTATGAACATATATATATATATATAATATTAATGAAACATAAAAATAAAGAAACACTATTAACAATGTAACAAATTAACACTAATAATAAAAGTAGATAAAGATAAAACACAGAGAAAGAGTCACACTTGAAACTGCTATATTTCGAACTACTGCGAGTTCTTCAATGGCAAGAAATATATATATATATATATATATATATATATATATATATATATATATATATAAAATCTGCTGCTAGAGAAGGGGTTCAAGAATACATATTATACTTCCACTGCATGTTAATCAGTTCCAGAGGGTAGTACCCAGAGAAAAGAAAGATTACATTATTTGTGATATAATATATTATTAGTTGCTCGCTGTTCCGTGCAAGTTGCTCACTATGTTTAAAAAAGTTAATTAAAATACCGTGATAATTATAATACTAACTCTTTTAATTCTCAAGTAATTATATGAAGTGTAAAGGATAGTGATCAAAATACTTGATTTAATTTGTGCATGGAGCTAAAGTATAAATATATGTACAACGAGAAAATAAACGTTTAACTAATAGAGCTCTCTGTTATCGAAAGAAATATTGTGTTATTTGTATCTGAAATGAACTGTTGACAGACTTTGAACAACGTTCTTGCCTTGACTGTACCCTGTACTGCGTAAGCATTCCATCCGCGTTCAATGTCGCGGATCTAGCAATACAAATGTTCTCACACAGCTGCGAGATTTCTCAGATTTAGATGACTATGCATAAATCGAAGTTTTCTGACACCTATTATAAACACATGATCCTGGAGTCGTCAAGGCTAAAGAAACGACAGTTCGTTCCCACGACATTTTGAAGGCAATGAACTTAAAACTCTCCACTCTGCTCACATATCTCTCAGATTTAAAAACAGATGTTTCCTATACGCATTCCTTCGACGGAAAACAGAAATATTGTGTGTAACTAGTGTGTGTTTGGAACTTTTTGGAGTAGTAGTAATAGGTGTATCTTTATTGTTATAAAAATCTATGTACACCTTACAAATATATTTTATGCATGGGTCGTATACTGTACATGCTTAAAGTATAGTACACAATTAGGAAGAGGAATAAATAATAATACAAATAAAATAATAATAAAAATAATAATAATAATAATAATAATAATAATAAACACTAAAATGGGAAGAATGATATTTACAGATATATGAATGGAAATATATTAAATATTATACTTACACTAGTTATTGCATATTAATCGGAAAATAAATTGCTTCTAGCTTCGCCACTTGGCTAGGAAAATGCCCATGTTCAATATGTACCACCGCCACGGATGGTCGAGGTCGTTAAGGCGCGGAATTCATGAGCTGGAGGTCTGGGGTTCGAATTCCGCCAGGACCTTTCTCCCTGACTGAGGTTTTTTTCCCAGGTTTTCCTCGGTCCTCATAACTGGCAAATGCTGGGAAGGTACCTAAACTTAGGCCTGGAACGTTTCCTTCCTTAAAAATAAATCCTTTCCCAATTTATCATTTCATTTCGTGCATCATCAGTGTCCACCGCCTGTGGTGCCTCAGTAGTAAAAACGGGCGTTAAACACTATTTAAAAAAAGAAAATGTCCCAGCATGCCAACCAATCTGTAATTGCCTTAAAACATTTTTCAGGAAACAGCGTTTTTCTCAGGTGTTCCCAGTGAGTACATGTGTACCCATTCCTCATCCCTCCATAAAATGGACAGATTTTCCTACTATCACGTGCGACATCACTTGTAAGTGATAATGTATTCATAATTTAGATAATTACAGGTGAAAAACTCACTAAGAAAGCTAGTTTTAATGCAAATATGCATCTCGCGCGAAATAGCTGCGCCCATAAGGTACAGTGGACACTTCCAATTTAAATAAACTTGACTTTTTTCTGAATTTATTGAAGCTTTGAAAAAAAATATTTGCCAAATGATAATTTTTCTATAAATAAAAGTATATTGATGTATATCCCAGAGCTTTGATTTATTTATTTATTTAATGTACAGTTCCTAACAAGGCCATAGAGTTCAGGATTACCGAAAGCTCATGTTTTATAAATTTGATACATTAAAAAGTATTTTGTTTCAAAATAGATTTCAGAATTGAATAATATTTTTGTTCCATAGCTTAATTATAAAATAATCATTTTAACAACTTGAATGTCTTTTATAAAATAACGCTTTAATATAATCATAATGAATAATATTATTCTTTAATCACTAGTTAATAGACTTTTACATCGTAGATATTATTACACTAACAAAAAGACATCTTGGTGAATTCCATGATACTATGAAACTAACTGTACTTATAATTACACATATAAATAGTTTTATTTTCGCTTGCTTAGCTTAGAACGTTTCAACTTGAGTGTCATAACTAAAAATTAAATATTTTCTTGTCTTAATTAATATGGATATTAACAGTAACTGATTTTAAACATTACAACAATCACTTCATGGTAACCACAATAAAATAACCTCAAATAACATGTTCTTTCTTTGCACAATTAACATAAATATTATCATATTTTTAAACATGACTGTACAGTATGTAAAGTGAATCAGGAGCTTTTTAATTTGCAGAAATAGCACTTTCCGCTCTTAGGTAAAATATATTTTCACTCATTACTATGTCGGTCCTGGTGGGGTGGTGTAGTGGTGCCTCCTAAACCCAGATCGCGGGTTCAAACCTGGCCAGGACCGATGGATTTTTTGGGGGGCGTAAAAATTCTGAGTATGGCTTCCTTCGGAAGGGAAGTAAAGCCATGGGTCCCATGTCGTACATTTACGGCACGAAAAGGAACCTCAAGCCTGAAAGAGAGGCCTCTGAGCAAAATTTGTGGGCCGTTACACGCCCTGAGTTGAATGGGACGCTGATGACCTGAGCTGTTAAAGAGTGTGCATAAATAAATAAAAAAAACTCATTACTATCATAAATGATAATAAAACATTTCAGAATGATTTAAAATACTATTGGTGATCTCTTTGTTGTATAAATGGTTTTTCATCATGTTTTATATCAATAAACAAAGTATTATTTCGTGGTCAGATACACTACGCTTCTACACAATACAAAACTATTTTTTCACATAATAATAGAAAGAACGGAATGTAATTGAAAGCTTTGACTTTGATGTCTTAACTCAAGCAACAAAGATCTAAATAAATTCTGTTCTCATACTTTTTTTTAAATATAACAGTTGAAATTTGGGAGCGTTTAATTCTAAATAAAATCCGTTTAGTTTTAATTAAACTGTTTGTACCTTTGAAAACCCACGGCGTGAACTGTTTCTTTGACTTCACTAATAATTTATCTATGTGAAGACTGTAACGGACTAGAGCTACGGAAATATGTTCTAAAAAAAGAAATACAAGTGTAATTGCCATCTTTTATATGATATGTATAGTAGACAAGGAAAAAAGAACATTTTACAGATCATGTAAATTACAATAGCGAAATCCCAGTCTATGACACAAGCTGTAGTCTTTTGTCAGCGTTATAGTTCCCTCTTTTCTCTAATTCTACATTTAAGTTACTGTTTGATTTATCAAATAACCCTCCCCCTCCCATGTAGGGGGTTGAGGCCAGGCGATCTAGCTGGTCATTCAAAGAGTTTATTTCTTCAGATCCTTTAACAGGGAACGCCTATTCTTTTGTTTATTTATTTATTCCAACAGAAGTTACAGTGAACAACTGCCATAAACCCCTTGGTTACCAAAATCTTGCTGCTTAAGTGGTAGTGCTGTAAACTGTTGAGGTGGTGTCTGTTCATATTCTATCACAAGGGCTTGTGCGATGAAGAGTTCAGTAACCTGTGACGAGAAGAGAGCTAACGACTGCTTCACTTTTCGGGTTTGATCAAAACTTCGTATTTTCTCTGTTTGTCTTGCAGGTGTTGGGTACGCTCCCATAAGTAGTGCTCATTGTATGATATTTTTTTTTAAATTCCGTGCTTAATTGTGCTATAAGTGCTCTGATTGAAATTTCCTCTTAGGTTTGTGCCTTTCTTCTTCTTCAGAGTATTCACTTTTTCATTTCCAGTTAGACCACGGTGGCCAGAAATCCTGTACAAAAGTGTTATTTTTCCCTTGCATATTATTCGAAGTTGATTGTGTGTACACGTAATTGACTTAGAGCTAGTTTAAGTTCCTCGACCTTTCTGTTCTAAAATTTGCTGATAAATAGATGCAAAACGTGCTGCTCCAGTTTTTTCGGTTTGTTCCGGGTATTTTCTGTTTTCTAAAGCTAGCTCGTACAGGAATTGTAGATTCATCTTCCTTTTCTTTATTTAATGATGCAGGTGAAGTGAGTGAGTATCCAATTGTTTCGGTTTTTGGTTGGGTTGCATGGCAGGGCAGACAGTTTCTTTCATTAATGTAGTCTAGATTCAATTTGTTTTTCATTTTTGTACCTTTTGGATGAAGCCGCCTTGCGTCTTCTGTCTAGCTTCTGAGCAATGGTTGCAAGAGAACCAATAAGGATAATTAGGAATTCAAGATTTTTACAAATAGCAGTAGAATTCCCACTCCTCTATCATGGCGTAGAGTTAGAGCACCATCTTGCTGAAACCAGATGTTCCCTTGAAGGACACCAGGAAAGTAGTCTGTAAGCTGGAATATATCTTTCTGAAAATGCTGTGAAAGGCTTGCGACGTCAAAATTGCCTTAACCGAAAATATTACGCGCTCTCAATATTTGGATTTTTATTAGTCGTTTTAGTTAATATTTCACAGAAATCTTTATACATCGCTAAACTCTTAAAGAGCTAAATATTTGTATGGACGCCGTTTATATGACCTCACCAACTTCCTTACAGATCATGAATTCTAGTATCGCTTGTTTGGTAGAATTATGAAGGTATTATAAAGATAACATCACGTCGAGTGCATTTTCTTAGCAAGTAACTGTCATTTATCTTTCATATTTCAGACTGTGTGATTTTTCTTTCCTCCTTTTGAATTTATTTTTCAAAAAGTTCACTGTGTTTTAATTTTATTTTAATGAATCTCATTAAATAAATTATGCACCTTTTTGATAACTGTTTCTGTCCATAACAAACGGTCAATGGAATTTCTGTTTTCTCTCTAACAATGATGAAACATTTTCATTTTAAAAATGAAAAATGAGTGTTCATTACTGTCTTTTTGATAGTTTCAAGTCTGTATCTTTGCAGTAAAAATTACGTTCTTTCTTATGCACGCAGGTCTACTTTGTAGCTCACCTTCTCAAGTCTCTAAATGAAAGTTATAGAGCATCCTAATGCGGCGAATTCTTTTGGTTTGTTTTTCATTCAGCATGTCTTGATAAGTGAACGTCTTTCGCAACTAATAAAGGCACGTTGCCAGATTCCGCCAAGTTCCTGAGTTAGTTTAGACGTGTCCAGCCGATGTTAGACAGGAACGGATGTATCTACTACGTGCAGTAATAGTGCTGCTCCTAATGGAGTTTCTTGATCACATAGCGATTAGCCGAGGGGTGAGGATTTCTCCGGTAATACGCACCACATGCCTGAATGAAGTTGTTCCCCGGAACATATGCCTCTAGTGCGGGCAGAGAACACGGTCTAAATGAAATTTGAGCCCTTTGCCTATATCACTAAACGCTATGTGTGTGCATATGTTTTAATAATTATATATCACCTCATATTTGTGAGCAATATAAAATATTTTAATTGAATAAAGTCCCTGATGGGAAGCCATTTACAAGCGAGAAGGGAATAAAAATAAAAATACAGTATAAAAATTCCAATTCCATATACAAATTGCTGAAATCGGTTATTAAAGAAGGTTAAAGCTTGCAGATACTTTTGTAATGCCTGCATAGACCATCTGAGTAATATCGGCCAATATTGCATTACAGAAATTCCTTTATGTAACCGTAAGGAGTGTTTTTAACACATTTTCCTGAATATGCATGTGTTATAATGAAAGAAATAGCAAATATAGCAACACTTCTATACTAGTGTACTACAAGATCACGAAGAACATGGAAAATTCTTATCATTCTCAAATTGATGACTGTTCTTGAATTCAGCTTTTTAACTCATATTCATTAAAAATGTATCTATCTCATTTCTGCTATTAAATAGCATCAACAAATTAATATAAAATCACAAAACATCGCGCATTACATAGGTTCGTTCCCACACGTTTCTAAATATATAGGGGTGGCGCAATAGTACCCACACATTTACTGATTTTCAGTTAGCAGACGACTTTATTCTTTTTTTGTTCAAACTGTTTCCGTTCTGCATTAAGCGCCATTGGATTCTACCTGGAACACACTGACAAACACTCAAAAACAGCTGAATGTTGTTGTTCAGATTGTGAAAGGCATCCTCAATGTAAACAGTCAGTTCTTCAACAGTTTGTGGTTTCTTTCCATACATTTCGTCTTTAACCATACCCTAAAGGAAACAATCCATCGGGATAGGATCGAGTTGGGATTCAATTTCTGCGCGATGTCCAGCCTCTCTTCTATTGAAAAAGTTATCAAGTACGCCCGAATAACTGTAACTTAATGCGCAGGAGTTTCATCATGCTGGAACTAGAGTTGATTAAAGTTGTACAAATGCATGATGAGTCTTGGTGTAATCCCTTGAAGTAGAGTCAAGCACTTTTTACCATCGAACTTCCCGTCAATGAAGTGCGGTCCGCTTACACAACCTGTCGATATTGCACCCCACACATTTACGCCAGGTTGATTTACTGCTTACTCAAAAACAACATGTACCAATAAGTACAGTATGTTGGTTCGGGCATAATCCGCTTGTCCGGATCATCTTTCAACAAACCATGTGTCAGATGTGGAATGTACACTTAGAAGTTCTTTTGGATTTGGATTTGGACGTGGCATTGTTGGAAATTCTACTGCTAATCGTCTTGCAGACTTCCTTGGACTAGTCGTGCAGCTAGACAGATAGGTTGTCCACTACGAGCTGCATTCAAAAAAGAACCTTCAATTTCAAATGTGAAATACATTGTAAACAGCCTTACGTGATGGTGGATCTGACTCGAAATTTTCTCTCCATTCCCTCAGTACAGCACTTAAACCTCGTTGATAACCGTTCTTTTATTCCCTTAACATATTCAACTGTTGCTGACGATTCATTTTCTGTTTCCTTCTCTATTCGCTGATAGTATTACCAAACTGGAAACACACATACAGTATTATTAAGGAAATTATTCCTAGGATAATCTTATTTTTATTAAAATTGTAATATCAAAGGGTAGTTTAAATAAAATATGTTTATAATTAACTTAAAGCCTTTTAACAGATGATGACAAAAGGAGTATTGATTATTATTCCTCAGTTAAAAATAAACGAAGAAGGAAAACGTTTTGAACATGACACACAAAGAAGTGAAATCAAATGTTAATTGAGATTCGTATAGTTACTTTTGCGCCATCCTGTATTTATCGACAAATACACTTAAAATTGAAACAAATAATGCTTCTAAACATGTAACACTAGTGTCAACAGCTAAAGACACTAAAGAATACTTATTTTTATTGTCATTGAAAATATTCTTGGAAGATGATACATGATGACTTTGCTGGTTAAAATAGCAATTATTACAAAAATATTTATTTTAACATTTTAAAAATTCAGTTTAATAACTACAATGTTTGAATAAATCTGTAATAATGTGAAAGTGCTCTTTTCTGGCATATCAATATTCTGATTAATACAGTGAAAGAAAAAATAATTTGCCGGATAGTTCGAAAATAAAGAAAGAAAAAAACTAATTCAAAATGTTATTTTGGACTGAACTAAATTATAACGATGCTACACAACTGAAAGATGAACCGGATAGAGCAAATCAAACGTGAAGGAAACATATGTAATGAGAATGCCTCTGTCTAAAAATCATATACAGCTATGCATCAACTGATAGCAGGCATAGGATGTTTATTCTACAGAGGATCAAATAATATTGTATGTGCATTTGATAAAACTAAAACATAACTTGTTTTAAATGAAACATAGCAATGTACCAAAGAATAACGGGTAACTGTTGAAACTCAAAAATACCCAAAGGAATATCAGTAATTCCTAGGAGTGCATGTAAATAAAATATCAATCGAAATAAATTCATTGATTATATTTATAATAAATCCAGATAAGAAAATTTTCTCTATAAATACTGTTAAAATATTTTGATAAGCAAACGTAAAATACGGTGATTTTCTTCCATGTCTGTTTTAAAAAACAATGAATGTAAATAGGATGCCGATTTTGCAATAAAATCAATATTAGCATACACTCATTTTGTAAAAATTTGTTGAGTATGTAATAACTATTTTTGTGATCAAATTAAGTTCATTATTACTAAGTTAGAAATTTATACAAACCTACAATGCATTGTTATTAAAGCTAGACAAAAACAGAAATCTATTTGAGGAAAATTCACTTATTAAAGGAAAAATAGGTTTCAGTAGTTTATATTGTATTTGAGGTTGTTTGAACATAAACTAAATGTATTGAAACATATATTGTTTAACTTTAGATGGTTAAATAATGTATTTAATTGTTAAATTATTAAAATGCATTTAAGAATAATAAATCCTGAAAATGGTGAGATAAGTCTACTTAGGAAAATTCACATTTTATCATTATTTCTAGGTCATACAAGTGAACACATTTTTCCAGCATTGCTTAAAGTCTTAAAGGTGAACATAATAGCTCTTATCATTTGTAATTCACTCACAGTTGTCAAAAACACATTCAGAGGAAAAGTAACGAGATTAGGTTTCATTGTCATGTGTGCCCAAATCAAATGGATATGGCAGATTCTGAACCAAAATAAAACTGACACTTCTTAGACTTTCACGGCAGGTGTTATAATTAAAATAGTCAAAATCTTTCGGGCTGTTTTGCGGTGGTCTATAGTTTAATATGCTACCATAGCTTTCACCAAACACTGCGGTTGGCATCATCAGTGAACGATTGTGTATGTTAAATCATGGACCAGGGAAAAACAGCCGGAAATATTTAAACTGTTTTAACCACAACCTAAAGTTACAGTTTACATGATCATAACGAACTTCCATGCAGCATTGCAGTGTAGCAAACCGCCACGGGTGGCCGAGGTCGTTAAGGCACGGACTCGTGAGCGGGAGGTCTGCGGTTCGAATCCCGCCAGGACCGTCCTCCCTGACTGGGGTTTTTTCCAGGTTTTCCTCAGTCTTCATAACTGGCAAATGCCGGGGAGGTACCTAAACTTAGGCCTGGAACGCTTCCTTCCTTAAAAAAAAAAATATCCTTTCCCAATTTATCATTTCATCTCATGTATCATCAGTGTCCACCGCCTGTGGTGCCTCAGTAGTGAAAACGGGCGTTAAACACTACTCAAAAAAAAAAAATTGCAGTGTAGCGCCTTTATCACATCCTCAGACACATATTGTAAAACTTCTTTATATTGTAAAACTTTTTTACTCTGCGTCATTGCAAGGTTTATACACTTATATAATTGTCGTTTTTATATTAAAAGAATTAGAATATCAAGAAAAAGTAATATTAAAAATATATCAATCCAAAAATTACTTATAATGGCAGAAAGTATAATATCTGTTGTGATGTTATTCGAGGTTTGTTCTACAGCCTAATATATGAAATTACTGCATCAGTGGAGACAAGAAGCCAGTACCTTGCTGCCAAGTGCTGCATTTCATTCGAAAATATTCCTGCACCGCATGGGATTCGTGCTGCGGAAAAGATGCTAATAAAAATTTAAACACCTGCCGCAAATAACTTTGTCGCTGCAGAATTTGTTATTCCAAAACTTGAACGCTATGTCTCATGCATTTTCAATTGGATGTTCATATTTAAATATTCACCTCAGACCATCCTTGAAAACAAAGTGAAGGGTAGAATGCGAAGCACAGTGCGGTTAACGAAACAATTTCCAGAGGGTCGGTAAATATGTATCATTAATGGAGGTGGTGGCTCACTGACAACCAGTAGCGTTTCGGTTACCCAGCAAACCGAGTTCATATATTATTGCCAGCGCTGCAGACGAATTGCAGTGTATGTCATTGGAATGGAAATTTATGGCAACTAATGGCTCGGCAACTTAATCTCCGCAGCGGTGCTTCTGCATTGGCAAAACATTCTCTCGACTGGAGCGAGGACTGCATCTTTTCACGGCTGATTACTTGTTTCAGAAAACGTAGGAAATCCACAGAAAGGGAGGCGAAACCGAACAAGAAGAGAACGTGGAAATGAAATTAAAGGAGATGTAACCGAATATTTCGCGAGGAGCGTTGTTTTCCGTAATTAAGGCTCAAAATTCGTTCGTTAGCGGCCGTATTTGCGAGACTCCACACAATGCCGCCAACTCGAAGAGATTTGTTTCGAGATTAACGGTTTTTGTGCGACGTATCTAGTGCTGAATCACGTCAGCAACGGCAGAGTGGTTTTTTTACTTCCTGCCTTTTGAAGTGAGGCATTTTAAAAATATTGAGTTACTTAAATAAATAGCAATTTACGCAGTATCGTAGATTTGATAAAGTAGAGAAGTTAGTACAGTATTTATACTATTCTGTTCACGAACATCTGAAATGAACAGAAGTAATTATATACAGTATTTATAATAATTTTTAATAACTTCAGAGATTTTAGAGGGGTCTTACATAACCAATTTAGTATTAGGAAACCTGGTTAAATTTAAAGTTGTGGCATTAATTTTTAAAGGACTCATACGCCACTGACTAATGAAGTTTCCATTGGAAATTAAACTACGCATGGAAGTTCTTTTACATCTTATGTTTGAGCAAATTTTATAATACAATTACAAGATTATAACCCGAATTTTGAAACCACAGTCTACCACCAAACTCACTAGGCCACGTGGATAGGTCCCTTTAGATTAAGCTACATAATAAGATCAATCAGAAAACGTTGTTCGGTACCATACTATCATTTGATTAAGCACGAGATTTTACAGTTTATTATAGTATTAAATCTTGAGAAACGCTGATAATGAGCTGTTGAAAATTGGTATTTCCTCGCGAGCGAATCAGTTTGAAGACAAAGTATATCTCATTTTCTTCAACATTACCTGAACAGAATCAGATCCCAAATTCTTTTATCACTATGTAAATTATTATATTTTTCTTCGTGGAGTATGTCTTTCCTATCTCAAATTGTTTGTCTAATAAGCCTCTACAATCACCGAAATTGTTGCGGTATAGTCCATTAACATCCTGTATATACCAGGTGATCAAAGAACAGCTTAATTTCATTTCGATATTCGCTAACGGCGAGGTACACACGCAATCACTTGACAGCAAAACCAGCAACTAATGAACTAAAACTTTGCCAAATCTTATTCTAAGAATAAAAAATTACTAAAACTGTTACAAAGCATTAAAGTAAAAAATAAGAACTAAATGATCAGAAATAAATAAAACAGCGAGAAAAAAAATACAATATTTCCAAGAGCTACAGTGTTTTCAAATGGATATTCGTCCGTGAGAGCGCGACCTGCGTGTCGGCTGAAGCATTGTTGCTATCGGTTACTCTGATCGTCAGTGGCCGGAATATTAGCAGTTAAAGTATTTTTCTTTATATAGTTGGGGCGTTATTACAGTGATGAGTTATGAAACAAATTGCTTTTCGGTTCATTTGTGTGTTCGTGTAGTACTTATAATGGCAACACATTTTAGAATACAGACTTTTCCTCTATGATTCGAATGTGAAAACTAATTCTTGCAGAAATGTGAGACAGCGATTTGTAAGAATATTCCACGACAATCTTGCACTATCAGATATACTGTTCGTAATCTTTTTGAATATATTTGTGGAAAATGAATCTCTTCTCAATGAGAAACCTAAAGGGTGCTTACCGAGAAGAAACTGGATGAAGTTGGAGAAAGGTTAGAACGAAGTTCAGATAATCTATGCGAAGGCTTCCACAAGAAACAGGAATCTGCAAACCTCTGCATGGGATTCCACAAAAAATTTAAAATATAACTGTTGTTCAGGAATTGCATGAAAGGTTAGAACAAAGTCCAGATAATCTATGCGAAGGCTTCCACAAGAAACAGGAATCTGCAAACCTCGGCATGGGATTCCACCAAAAATTTAAAATATAACTGTTGTTCAGGAATTGCAGCTACTTGATAATGTAAAAGGAGTAAATTTCTGCTGATCCGTTTTGGATAATGTTAGGAATAAATCTACTTGCTGACGTAATCGTATATATTCGCTGGTGAAATGTGGTTCCATTTAAATGGCCAAGTAATGACACAAAATCATTGCTTTCAGAATTATAAGATCTATGCTGTATGAAAATAGCGAACAAACTATAGAAGTGAGGGGTTATGTGTATCCCGCTCAGCCGGCAGACAGTATGCTTCCAGCCGCCAGTGGGCCACACTTTCGCGGATGAACATCCAATTGATCGCGCTATTAATTCTTAAATGGCAAAAGACAAATAAACATGGTAAAAATAGATGATTTTTCGAAGATAACTTAGTGCGTGAAAACAGCTGAAACAAACCACGAGGGGAAAATTCTTGGGGAATAAACGAATTAAAGAGTACTACATTAACATATAAAAATAAAGTAATAAAATATTAACATCTAATATTTATAGTTCATGGTACGGGCATTATATAATAAAGGAATTACTACTATATCTCTTTTCTAATGAAAGATTAAAAGACACGAGTCGATAATGCATTAATAAACATTAAATTTAACATATCATCAAATTCCTTATTTTAACAGAAGGTCTATGGTTATTCATATGGGGGGAAACAACAGCAAATGTTAAACCAATATAAACTCTTTTGCAAAGATTACAAGATAACGTACTCGTATACGCAGCATTTTTTAAGGTACAGTAGCAAATGAAATAATGTTAAATTATCTGTCTGAATAGAATCTGTAGAACCATCGACATAGGTTTTGCACTTAGGGCGTTGGCATGGGTAATTGGGATGGAAAGAGGATGTAGCAATAATTTCATGCTTTTAAGTTGGGGGTGCTAATTAAAAAGCGATGTAGGTACAAAATTTAAGAAAACACATATGGATGGATGCATTGGTAAACTATTATGACTCTCTTTCTAATTAGGATTGATTGAATTCTAGGAATTAAGTGATTATAAAGTAATTTAATTAATTGTTGCAAGTTGTGGGTTTGTACAGAAAGCGTTTATGTACTGGAATAACAGAGGTCGCAAATAGCTGGCAGGATATTTCTGGTCTTGGAATTTTTGTGTTAGAATTATTAAAACTTTATAAATAAATAGTGTGTTAAGAAATTATGGAAACAAACTTTAAGATGGAAAAAAATTATCCTAAGTGAATTAATGCCCAGGAATGCTTCGTTTTCGCAATAGATGGCATAAAATTTTTTGTTTAATGACAAGTTGCAATTTTTTCACATCCAAATGCATCCATCATGCACGATGGAGCCGCAGCTCATTTCAGTGTTCTTGTACGCAGCTATATGTAAGATAGATCGGTCAAGGTAGAATTGTAAAACAACCCGAATCTAAATCCTCTCGTCTTTTACATTTTTTTTTTAATAGTGTCAGTGAAATTAAAGGAAACTTTTAAGGAAGGAAACTTCCAGGCCTAAGTTTAGGGTACCTCTCCGGAATTTGCTAGTTATGAGGACTGAGGAAAACCTGGAAAAAACCCCAGTGAGGGAGGATGATCCTGGCGGGATTCGAACCCCAGACCTTCCGCTCACGAGTCCGCGCCTTAACCACCTCGCCCTTAATGTCTTTTACATTAAGAGTAAATTGTCTGCTGAACCAGCTACTGTCTTACTGACGCCAGCATGATGCTTTGAAATATTTGAGAAAATTTGCTAGTCCATGCTTTGACGTGGTCACATTGAGCACCTGCTGTGATAGTACTGAGTTACTCCGATTTCCGGGCATACCTTCACAGGACCCCTTTTGGACCCCTGTCTTAGCAGCAATCTTTCCCGAATTATATCTCCATAAAGTTTGTTTTAACTAAACTTTATCTATATATAAAATATGAGCGATTTTTTTCTCAATACACCAATGAAAAGGAAAGTCTGTTGATAGTAATTCTGTATAACAAATGTGAGGGAAGTGAAAACAATTTAATAATGGGATAATGTGTCGCTTGTAAACAAGGACGTGCTGTTATATTTGTGCACTTAGAACTTCAACAATAAAAATGTACCCTTTTTAAATGACTATTCAGTTCCAACATAAGCGCTCTGGCTTATTTGTTTCGAACAAATGCTGCACTAATTCTAAGAGCTAACAAAAGCCCTCCGTCTGTTCACGACATTGAATCCGGTAGCATTACCCATTTAATTAGTAATTTAAATACACGGTAAAAAGACTACTGTGTATTATTTTACACATAATGAATAATATGTGATATTTTTTGCATGTTTACACATTTCGGGGCTCCCTTCAGCGTTTCTCGCCCCTTAGGCCACGCAGCTTGTCGACAGCTAGTTCTAATTACAGTATCCGCTGCAATAACACGGGTGTAGACAGCTGGTAAATAGGTCGCTGTTGGTTGCGGTGCCGATTTGTGCACAATAGAGTATAATCAGTCACTAACGGTATGTACCCACTACTGGAACATATACTTTATATATACCTACATATTAGGACTCTACACTCCACTCTCCTTAATCTGCTCACTGACGAGGAATTTGTTGATCATCTCTGCCCTACATATTCATCACCATTGTTCTACCAGCATTCGTTACACAAGATAGTCATAATAACGTCCTTTTCTTTTAGACAAGTACTATAGTTACTATAGTCCGATATACATGAAATTATAGTGAAATGTTCCCTCGCAGTTTGTCGAATGGCTTGCATAATGTACGGAAGAAATCCAGTGCACAGACCAAGGCCCTCTAGGAGTTTACGTGGCTGGATATCAAAGCAGAAACTCTGCAATGACGCCACACTAAGATTCATAATCCAAGCTTCTCGCGCTCTCACATTGTCGCAAACAATGCCACTGGTAAATGAGTACTTGTGTACTTGCATTTACTAAACTAAGAATTTGCTGCTTTTTTGTTTTTAAAACAGGCATATGCCTAGGAGTAGTTCCGTGCCGGGTTGTAAATCGAACTGTATCAGCGATAAATATCTCCCAGTTTTCCTTTCCTAAGAATGCACATTGAAGAAAGCGGTAAATACGTGCAGTTCATAGGGAAAATGCTGAAATGGTATACTTTTAGAGTGAATTTCTTTACAATTCCGATTTCATTATTGCTCTATCAAAAATTTAAACTCTACAATTGTTTTTGTACCGCTACGGGTGGCCGAGGTCGCCAAGGAGCGGATTCGTGAGCGAGAGGTCTGGGATTCGAAACCCACCAGGATCATCCTCCCTGACTGAGGTTTTTTTTTCCAGGTTTTCCTCAGTCCTCATAAATGGAAAATGCTGTGAAGGTACCCTAAACCTTGGAATGTTTCCTTCCTTAAAAAACCCTTTCCCAACATATCATTTCATCTCATGTATCATCAGTGTCCATCGCCTATGGTGCCTCAGTAGTGAAAACAAGAGTTAAATGCCATGCAAAAAATGCAACAAAGAGTCGAGGTAGTAGTAGTAAAGACTTTTAATATGATAAGTTTAATTATACAAATAATTACAACTGTCACATAAACCATGCGATCGTACCTGTTAAAACTGTCCGTTTAACGTACAAAAGGTGTTATACATAAGATCAGTAGCATTTACTATTAAATACTTCATATTTAATATATATACATACATTTACCATCAGTGTTTTCATATATACACATAAAATTGTTTACTTCAGAGCCCCTTCCCGTTATAAAACCGGGGCGTAAATTCAGGATATTTAGGAAAGAACCGCTTACCTAATGATTGCAATTCATTTATAGTAATCTCGTTAACTTTTTTATGTTCAGCTTAAACAGTTGATTTTCAAATAAAGCATGGCTGCATTTATTGAAAAGCATCGTTACATAATAACAGTTCAACAATGTAAGGCAACTCTCAGCTAGCACCTTGGCAAGTGATCACTTTAATCGTGGTAACGCATGCGCATGACAAGAATAGAAAACGTCTTCTAATTCAAACGAAGACAAGCCTTCAGCTTAGAGCTTGGCAACGATTTAGCAGATAGTTTCCTTACACACTGTTGGCAATTAGCATACAAATTTGGTTTCGCTTTTTAAGCAGTTATTTTTAAATATGTTCAAATAGTGCCTGTTATTCTATAGGGAATGTGGTTTTTCACACAAACCTTAGCCTACATTTTAAATAAATTAATCCTAATATTATGGCTAACCATGAAGGTTTCCAATTGCCTCTTCGACAGGATAATATTAGAGATATTCAGATTATATAAACTAAGATGGGGAGGATTCAGAGAAGCCTTGGTAAGAATGTCAACACTTTAAGCCGCAGATCAATGGCTTCACTTGCGACGTGATCTTGAAAATTTCCTTTCCGGCTCTTGAGTATCGTTTTTAACAGGAAACTTATTACGTATATTGTATCAGATAGCATTTATACGTATAATAGGGTTACTCCTTTTACCCTGTAGAGCAGATCTTTTCCTCGGATGTATTATTGTATATCCGTTTGAGAACTTAAAACGAAAATATTTCTTTTTCTGACATCTCTCTTTGCTCTATGATTAAACTATAATCTGGTTTTTATTATTTTATTTACTAATTATTTTATCTCAACTACTATAGTATTTGACTATTATACTATAGTATAGGTTGAAAATATTAATCCATCTAAAATTGAGCAAATTATTGGACGTATAATTTTATGAAACCGACCATATCCTGAGATATTAAAGCTTTCTGCATATCACAAAGACAAGGAAGGGAAAGGAATATATTGAACTTTTTGCAAAATTAAATATTTTTTTCTGGCCATGTCATAGTGAAAGAAGAAACAGTATTTTCCAAAATTGGTCATGGGAAGGCAATCTGAAAAATGAGCGCATTAATAAATACAAAACCTTGCAAGCCCATATTTTTCGTATTCTGCCGTTTTAAGACCTCACGCCCCCATTACGTAAACAAACAAAAATTGGAAAAGAGATAACTGTACATTTAGTAAGCTCTGTTTGTAAGACTCTTACCAAAAATATTATATCGATACTCGCAAATAACAGATAAGCAATTTAATGACATTGGAATAATGTTTGACTCCATTTGTTTGAAGGTAAAACATTCCTATTGATGGTACGTGGTGAGTTTCCCGCGCAGCTGCATCTACCCTAGGGAATTGTCCCTGTAATCGTTTCAGTTAGAGGCTGAGTAAACTCTAGAACCATGTGCCATTCACACGGGAGAGCATTAGAGGAGAAAATCCCTGGTCATATCCTGAACCCACGGCCATCCAACCAGCAGCTCAGCGCTGTGACCACTGAGCTACGCTATAATCTCCGCTTAAAGCATAATAAACAAACCAGATAATCGAAGCTGTGCCCAGGGATACGCACGCTTTCTTATTTATTATTTAACTCGGTCTGCAGTTTGATTGGAACGGAGAATCAGCAAAACTGTAGACTGACCTATATGTTTACATAGATTAATTCCTTTTGTGTTTTTTTCTATCAAGTCTTATATGCGTGTTTTATATCAGAATTACAAATTGTCTTAATTGTTGCTCAAAAGCGTTAATTAAATGCTAAATTATGACACAAAATAGTTGCAAAAGTTATTACACCATTAAATTATTTTCTTTTCTATAATGCTGTCATTAATTGAATATTATGTTACAATAATATTTAGGTAACAATTAGATATATATATATATCCATCTTCATTGCAGAATACATAATTAATAAAATGTTATATGATAAAAAGCAACGATTCAGTTCTTCGCCTACCTTTTCTCCAGGGCATTTTATTGCAGAAAAACTATTCATGTACTCTTTGGATAGCACGTTAAGGCAAAGCTACCTCAAATCAAAACAAAAATATTAAAAAATCAATGATTGAACGGGATTTAGGATACAATCTTACATTTCACGAGGTTACATCATCTTGTTTTTATTTATATTATAAGATAAATGTTGGTTTTACTTTATTGTGTGTATTTATTGATTCACACTGTTTTATGTGCCGTTTCTTGATTGTTTAATTTTTAATTTGTTGCATTTCATTCAATTAATGAGTCTGTCGTGTTGTGTGTGATAATTATAAGATTTTGTAGTTATTAATAACAATTTAGCTATTTCATCTTGCTAATCTTGCAGTAAATCCATCTCCGCTACAACAACAACAACAACAACAATAATAATAATAATAATAATAATAATAATAATAATAATAATAATAATATGAAAAATAACCTCCGTCAATGTAATGATATAAGTATAATAAAATAAGGCATTGACTTCAGATTAATTAATTACAAATTCGATAGTAATTTTAATATTAACATTCCTGTATAGTTATGATATAAAATAGCTAAGACACTCATTTAATGTTATACAATTATTGCACTTGTAAATATTACGAAACTCCTTCGCTCATTTCTTAAATGTTTACTCGTGTAGAGTTGATAATCATTGGCAATTAAAAGGCTCAGAACTAGAGAGCTACCTACAGACAGAATAGCTGTTTGTGGTTATTGTTTTATTGGTCGCCAGTGCTCGTTTTACACATTTGTGTGGGGTTTTTTTTGTGTGCATTGCGTGAGCTTCTGTGAGTTGCTATCAGCTTTGTGAATACATTGTAAAAGGTGAATGTAGTGAGACACAGATATGTTCTTATTTCGTATTAAACACTTTATTAGTTTTAATATTACATAAAATAAAACTCAAAGTATTATATTTTCGTAAAATTTGTTTACAAAACATTTTAAAACTTTGTCGCTCATTCATAAAATTCCTTCTGTTGTAAAACAATGTAGCTCTCACAGGATGGAAGGGAAATCGGGCAAAGTTTTATGGGATGGCTCTATGATATAAACGAAACAAAACTTTGTAATACCATTTTATCCATTGACGTATTGTTTGGCCGAAAAAAAATGTTGTTATCATTCATGGGCTGTATTATGCTAATGCAGCTAATTTTATACATTATGATAATAATAATAATAATAATAATGTATAACAAACAGAAAAAAGAAGTAACTAAAAGCGTTTCGACCTGAAAGATTTATGTGAAACATTTGGATTCGCAAAATTAGATTTTGGCATTACTGAGATTAATATCATTGTCATAGCACTGAGGTTAAAAGCTAAAAATTGAGAAACACTATTTATGAACCCTTTTTCACAGTAAGGTTATGCAAAAAATCTTTTGCGCAGTATCTGCAATTAGCACATTCCAAATCTGTAAGTTAATATATATTTTATTTCCAGATAAAATATTTTTTTCTTCGAAACTCTAAGAGATGGACAAAGAGTTATTTAGTTTTTTATTATTTTCCTTATTAAGCTTTATCACCAGCCTTATACATGACACTGGGTTGCCTTCCCTCGAACTTTGGTTTTAAAAAATCTTCTCTCTCTTCATGATATTAATTTATTTATTTAGTACTTCATTAATACATTTATTTTTCGGGAATAATCTCTTTATTTCCATCAAGATATTTTACTTCTAGAAATTTAAAATGAACTAAAGAATAAATATCTAAAATAATTTAAATTTACCAAGAATATAATTAAAGCAAAAACAGCAGTAACATTTGGAAACCTTCGGCACTATTCAACAAACTAACAGTATATAGAAAAATGAAAATATTATCCATTAAAAATGGCAGACTTGCAGATTTATAGTGTTAATCTTTGCATATAAATTGAAAAAAAGATGTATTTTCGAAAGCCACATTTAAGAAAATTGGCTATACTGATGGGATAAAAAGTTAACAAAGAGGGATAAACCTTAATAATCTCACCTAGTTCCAAGTACTTAACAGTTACACACTACCACAAAGTACCTGGGAATTTTTCAGTGTGGTCACTGTTATTTTCTTAAATTAAATATTCAGCAGAAACATATATTTCTGTTTCTCATGTTATTTAGAATATCTGAAAGAGCCTTAATTAGTAAATAGCGAATAAATTAATAAATAGTTTATTCTAAATTCCGCAACCCATCTCCATTAGCACTAAACAGTATTGAAAGAGATTGCAGAGACGTGATAACGTTGTTTTCCTAAGCGAACTCCTCACGCTTATTATGTCGACGTAAAATAAACAAACTACTTAATGATTGTGCTCTCAATTCCAGGAAATAGGCTATTAAGACTCGTATTGCGTTTTATTTTATAAAAGATTTACAGAAAAAACACAAAAGGCTAAATTACAGTAGTATGAAAGAAAATTAAATATATTTCTGCATTGTTGAAAAATATTACTTTAAAGTACGGCAATGAGACGTGAGTTTTGAAGCAACAAAAAGAAAGCAGCACAAATTCACTTTTGAAAATCTGCTGTAGAGGGTATTAACAGGGAGAATGGAAAATGAACGTATCAGTAAGGTAGTAGGAAAAGAAAACATAATGGAAGAAATAAGAACAAATCAGCTAAAGTGGAAGAAGCATGTATAACGAACGCCAAGAGAGACATTTTCTTGAACTGCTTTCAATTTTAAACCGGAAGGAAAGCAATTTTAAACCGGAAGGCTGCCAAATGTTGTATGATAAAAAGCAACGATTTAGTTCTTCGCCTACCTCTTCTCCAGGGCATTTTATTTCAACAAAACTATTCAGGTACTCATTTGGATAGCATGTTAAGGCAAAGCTACCCCAAAACAAAACGAAAAGGTTAAAAAAAATCAACGGCTGAACGGAATTTAGGATACAATCTTACATTTCGGGAGGTTACAATATCTTGTTTTATTTATATTATAAGATAAATATTCGTTTTACTTTATTGTGTTTGGTTCTCATTATTTTATGTACTGTTTCTTGATTGTTTCGTTCTTAATTTGTTTACTGATGTTCTAAAAGTTCAGAGATGTCATGAATATGGCCAAATTATTATGGTTGTTATTTAGTATCATCCTTTAGATGGGGTGCTGCAAAATTTCAGATGCCTAAGTGTAGTCGATTGTTTGTGACGAACGCATAACAAACTAGTATTAACATTTTGTACAAAATCGATAATACTGAAATACGAGCTGTGATAAAGTTTGAAGGGTTTAACCCCAACAGAAATATAAAAGGAGTTAGATTCCACATTAGAGGAATATTCCCCTTCTTTTTCGACCGTTAAACAGTGGGCTGCTGAATTTAAGCGTGGTCGTAACATCTATTCATGATAATGAGCGCTCAGGGCGTTCCAAAACTGCTACGACCAAGGAGATTGTGAAAAAAATTCAAAATTCACAATGCCGTACTTAATTGAAGGTGCGGCAAATTGGCTGACATTGCAAAGATCTCGTTGGGACACTATATTTTGCACGAATTTTTGGGTACGATAAAACTCTCCGCTTGATGGATGCCGCGTTTTTTAACACTGGACCAAAAACGCAACGTTGAACATTTCTTAAGAGTGTTTAGACCTTTTAAATGCAATTCCAGTGGACTTTCCGACGTTTCATAACAGTATGTGAATCATGTATTCATCACTATATGCCATAGACGAAGGAGCAGTCCAAACAGTGGGTGGCAACAGGTGAAAGTGCAGCAAAGTAATTTACAAGGTGACTATGTTAAGGAAAAAAAAAAACATTTATCTTAAATCTTGTGTTTTCTTAGCCATCCCGAGAAATTTTAGAACACCCCTCGTGTATCTGAGGTATGCTACATTCTAATGTTCAAGTTTTCGCTGGCTATTAATCTAACGCAATGATAAAATGGAAGTTGTGTTTTTATTATATGTGCTAGTTTCCTTAACTGCTGCTCTCCGCATGTTCCCCTCTTTAACGATTTTCGCTTTTTAAATACCTTACTTCCTTTCTAAGAATTTTAATTAATGGTACGTTTCGTCCTCATTATTAAAGCCGCTGTGATGGTGGCCGAGATCGTAGAGCGCGGTCTCGTGAGCGGTAGTTCTGGAGTTGGAATCCTACCATGACCGTACTCCATGACAGGTTTTTCCCAGGTTTTCCTCAGTAATGAATGGCAAATACCGGGGAGATATGCTAAACTTAGACCTGGAACATTTACTACCTTAAAAAATCCTTTCCCAGATTATCATTTCATTTCATGTATCATCAGTGTGCACCTCCTGTGGTGCCTGAGTAGTAAAAACATTAAACAAATTATAAGAGTTGAAAATAAATAACTGTATATGTGTGTTATGCAAGAAGAAAGAAAAAAGTCCATTCCCCTATATACTACATGCTGAAGAGCATGAAAATAGTCAAGAATTTAGAAAAATTCACTAATAAATTGAAATGTAAAATATTTTTAGCTGTTGGCACACTAACTAGCTAAAAGGGAATATTAATACAGTAACTGTATTAGTTATATATAAAAATTTTATCTACTTTGAGATAAAAATTCCATACAATCATTTTTCAGCCAATGAAGGAGTTCATTGATATTTGATTTACCAATGAAAATCAAATTATACTGACAGAAAATAACAAGGTGTTTAAAAAAGATTTTTTTTGCAATAAACTGAAGTTATAATCTCACATATTTATTTGTTTTAATCCAAGGGGACTTTAATTTCTATTACCTCTGAGTGGTATCGATTATTTTCCTGAAACGTATTCTTGGATTTGTTATAATAACATCAAATGCTAGTTATAACAAAATTAAAAGTCAAACTCTTTAGTTTTCCTGGGGTAATTTAAGTTCGCTTTTAAACTCATTTATTGTCACGAGATAATTATTATTCGAGACAACGCTTAATTAAATTTCTAGAAAAGAACCTCGTATTTAATAAGATAAGGTGTGATGAAAAGCGAAGTAAGTAATACAGCTATAAGTTATAAAGTTATAAAGTGATAGATATTTCTGCGGCGACTGTTAAAATTGCTATTTGTCAACGAACCCCATACGATCCGCATGACTTCTGGAAGATAAGTCTACTATTCTGGTGGAGTGTATGATAGAGGATGGTGATAAAGTGCAGTGAAAGGTGAAGTGCAAACAATTTAGGATTCCGAGTTGCTTCATAATAGCATATTTAGTAAGCATAACGGAAAATGCACTCTGTATAAATAAGTTATTGAACAACTTTGTTTTTCATGACCAAATTCTGGTACCTGAAACCGAGGATATTTAATTATATTCAATTTAAATATCTAATTCCATAATAGACAAAGATATTTTAGGCTAGTAATCTATATTTAGGTTGTAAAATTTCCTGGATTTCATTAAAAGTTATTAGTAATAAATTCAATAGATTTGAAACAATGCATGGGACCTTCCAATCAACTTAATACAATATTTATAAAACTATAACTGTAATAATTTTCATACATACAGGATGCGAAAAGTACATGTACAAAGAATTTATGAGCAGAAAGGGAATCTAAAATAGGTATGGAATGGATCGTTATATTGCTGCAGGCGTTATCTCCGAAAATACAAATATTAATTAATATTCAAGTAGACTGAAAACACAATAACTAACCTTAAATAAATAAGTTATTCTATAAAATGCATTCCATAATTAATTAAAGAGGTTCACATGTAGTAAGCGTTCATGAAAATGTATTACTCTCAAAACGACTTCTCTCTCACGAAGATCTGTATACTGCTGATCATGATTTGTGGTTAGACTGCCTGCTTATGACTGTTCCTGCGCCATTAACTTTTATTTACATTTAACTGGCTAAGAACACACATCACATCGCAACGCACCTATGGCGTTTATCCTTATCAATGCTCTTAGCTTCATTATGGAACACATGAGACCATTCGTTCCCACTCTGAAAATACTTAGTGCAAAGCCCCTTTTTTCCAATCGCATATTCTTTGTGTATATATTATTTTTCGAAACCTGTATAGATAGGAAAAATAGACTTTTAATTGCTTTTAAAAGTATAAATAGCATCGCTTTGTTAAATTACCGGGCAAATGAAACCATCCCATAAGAACACCAAGTATTCAAATTAACAAAAAGCTCATATCCTCAAAAGCCCAAATTGATACGGTTGTTTCAATAAATGAAAAAATGCAGACCATCAAAATACAAGTAAATTATAAGCATACAGGGAAAGAAAATTTAGAAAGGCCAAGAACATACTGGGTGGACGATGTCGAAATAGGCAAGAAGAACAAAAGCAAACTGGAACTGGATTAAGCATGTTCCTGCTTATAAATTGACAATTTAAAGCATGCTTTTGTTTCATTTAATATAAAATCTAAAAATTTACAACAGAGGATAATTTTGCACTGTTATTTATGTGATAGCATCGTGGAGTGTTATTACTCATCGCTTTTTTTTTTTTTTTTATCTCGTTCTTGTTATATAGACTGTAGTATCTAACGTAGAAAAACTTTGCACAATTAAAGTACATTTAAAGGGAATAAATATTACAAAACATTTTGTTAAAGAAACTGATAATGCTACTCCATTTTATACATTTTTTTATTTTCATTATTGATGATTCTTTGTAAAAACAGAAAAATTAATAACCATATACATTGAATTTTATTAAAACTATAGTGATATCTTTATGAATGTGTTTAGGTAAGGTACAAATTATTCGAATAAATCCTTTATCTCGTTAAGCAGTATAATGTATTATAAGATTAACAGATGAAGCACGTACACGGCCAATAAGATAAGTTGCAGCACATCCTTCACGTGTGGTCATTTCCCACATCTATCTTCCCTGCATGACATCCCCTATTATGTAAGTAAGTGCGTCCGTCACGGAGCGTTGAATGCAACTAAATTCTGTCCACAGTTTCCGCTCAAGGGACAGACAGACATATTGGCAAAACAATTACTCGGCGTCGTCGAAAGAACGTCGAGAGTACGCTCGCGAATTATTTACGCTTTGAGTAGCAAACATTCTACCGGCAACCTTCCGCGCAAAGAATTGATAAATATGAGTATGCGGTGAGCTGGTCAAATAGTCAAAGTGTTCATTTTTACGGAGCCTCTATCGCTCTGCTTTTAGATAAAACACGAGCTGAAGATTTAATAGAAATATTAAAAGAAAGAGAAAATGAATTAATGCTTTGTTAGCTTCCACGTATTTGTTTCGGAACTTTATAAATCAACACTTTCTAGAAAACTAATCTATGGTGCCGGAAAATTGTTTTACTAAACCTTTATAGTGGTTAACTCATGAGCATGGTGTTCGATTCCCGCCTTGACCTTCCACTCAGATTGAGGCTTTTCCAAGTTTTCCTCAGTCCTCATAAATAACAAATACCGGGGAGGTTCCCTAAACTTAGGCCTGGAACGTTTTCTTCCTTAGAAAAGAACAAAAAAAAACACTACTTTTCCAATACATCCTTTCATCTGATGCCTCAGTAGTAAAAAAAAGGGCGTTAAACACTACTCAAAAAAGCGTCCACCGCCTGTGATGCCTCAATCACGTTAAATTCTGCCTAAAATTTTCAACTCTACATTAAAAAAAATTTGGTTTTGATATTTTTGTGTTTTAGCGTTTATAAATCTATTAATTCCTAAATATACTCGAACATAATTAAATTTGATTAATTTTTATATTTTCATATTGTGTTGTAATTTAAAAAGGGAAGATTGTACAAATTATATGAACATTATTATTATTATTATTATTATTATTATTATTATTATTTTCTCAATTCTGGTGATATTCTCGTCTTAATATGACACATAAACATTCAAGGAGACGACAAAAGGAAGTTTTTATTATTTTTATACTTTAACTGGAAACAAACTTTCAGCTTCAAGTACGTAAAATGTTTTTCAACATATATCTACAAAATCGACCGAATTTACATTAAGACATTTTAACGCGCGATTTACCAGCCACGCCCCTTTCCCCAACTTAGGTAATTATAAAGTTCTTATTTATAATTTATTACTTTAAATTTTGTGTTGTAGATGAGCTTGTTTAGTTCTAGTAATGTGGGGAACTTACTAGTAGTGCAGTAGACAAATTGAAAGCAGCTGTTCAGTTCTACATTCTTATCCCTTTTGAAAGTGAAAGCGAGTAGTAGCAAGGTTTGTGTGGCTGTAAATTGAAACCTGCAGCATTGCCATAAAATTTGAAGCAAGGAAAACTAAAAACTACAAATTAGGACTGCTTACTAAATTTGTAAGTCTATCGCTCATTTTCTGAAAAAGTGCATTTCAAAAGTATTTAAATTATAACTTCTACAGTTTTCAAGATAATTTGCGTAGACAATGAGATTAATAATCTAAACCTGTTTCTTTACTTTTATGTTAAATATAAATAAGTTTTAAAATGTTATATTGGGGGAAAAGTGTATTTAATTGAACCTTTTAGTAAAACAAATTTCTTTCCTACACTTGCACTGTACATGTTTTAACATTGGAGAGATTTAGATGTTATCTTTATAATGAATAAATAATTATTTTAAAAAATTCAAAACCGTGTGATTAATTTTGTAAATTATTTATGTAAATCTAACAATATATATTTTGAGAAACAATAATTTCAAAACCTAATAACAAATAGAAAGCCTTTTTGTTTATAATGAACAGATTTTGTATTCTAAACAAACAAAACTTAATTTTAATAACTCTTATAAAAATAGAAAGAAAATGTTGAGAATATAATTATTTAAGCATCATAGATTTTTAATTTTATGTACTAAAACGTGGATATTATAATTCTACAAATGCACTCACACAGATGTAAAAAATATAACACCACAGAAATTTTCAATGACACAATTGCAGTTAAAATTAAATGAGACATGTTTTAGTAAATACTAGAAATCGCAATCTTTCCAAGAAGTGCACATTTTATGATCATTGGTAAAATATTTACGACTTCATTGGTAAATATCTTTTTATATGATACCATGTTAATTTCTGTTTACGTGTTTGACGATGGAAGATTTCACTAAAATGAATTTTGCATATATGAGAACTTGTTGTAAGTCCTGAAAAATATACATATTTTTTATGTAAATAGATTTGTGTTATTTTTATATTTGGTACTTCGTAATCTGGCACAACTGTAGTATATTTTTGTGAATAATTATTTTGTCTTAGTTTGAACGTTTAATTTGTAATTAAAATTAGATGTTTTCCATTTAAAGTGTAGCAATGGATGGAACGCAGCATAAATGCCTTTTGTAAATTTTCATGACTATGAAAACAAGACTTACTCATAGACCAACGAAACATTGACTGCAGTCACGCCTCCTTTCACGAAAGCCAGCGGAGAAAACCGAGTCCAATTACAATTGGTTGTGTTTGTCTACACTTCATCGTCATTTTCTACTGCAAATATAGTTTATAATTTTGCGTTGTGTGGTATATCTTTTTAACGGGATTTTACACCACAAGTATTTTGAAAATATTTTATCTTTCTTATTTTCTATTCAACTTCCAGCCTAGTGAGAAAACTGGGTGATCTGAGCGAATATCATCAAAAAGTGTACATAATTTTTGTTGGTCATCAAGTTTTAGTATCTTCGTCAAGGTTTTAATTTTATCATTTTCTCTTGATTCCTTTAAGTAGACGTTTTCGAAAATGATTGCTTTGGAGAATGATAAAGTGATAACTTCCCCGATCTAGGCTATAGAGTTGTCATAAAACTTTACTGTACTGTTAAACAGAATACCATCATTATATTCATTTTACATGTTTATATAACAGAACTCACTTGAACGCAGTATATTCTCTCTCGTGCTGCTGTCGAGAATTTGTAAATAGCAATTGTGTTCCAATTTGCCTGGTTTTAGCCGAAATGCCTTCATGAATTGCCATTGCAAGTAAAAGTAAATTCACTTCTAGATAAACAGATTGATTCACACAGAAGCAATGACTATTATTATTTCAAAATTTATTTATGATTTTTTTTTAAATTTGCAACACTTTTTAACGCTCTTATAATTTAAAGAGTTTTTACTATAAAAATATGTAGACAACGAACTTTACAGAATCTATTGCACATTCAAAACCCGGTTAGCAATCAGATTCGTTCGCTTAAGTTTTACTTCCCCTACTGGATGTATAAATACTGTTAAATTGAATTTTACAATAAAGCTGGCTCAATAATATAAAAAAATATTTAGCCGATTAATAAAGTTGAATGTTACCATAGTAATCGCTTCTGTAAATCATATCAATTTTTGACATCGGTACAGAGAAAAATAGTCTCTTCCCCAATTTATTAAAAGAAATAGGACGCCATTTTAAACTATCAACGATAACCAAAAATGTTTCATTTTTCTACAAAAATCCTTGCAAATCATAAAAGGACGTTAATTTTTATGAATTATGGTTTTATTTTGGAACACCTTCATGCAAGTGAACAAAAATAACAACTTGTTCAAATATAATAACCGGGGTGGAATTCTATGTTCTAAACAACTAAGATATATTCCACCTGATAACATATAAAGTATGGCAAATAAAATTTAAAATACGACCATTAAACACACACACACCCTGCATACTACACATTTTTATTTTATGTTTAAAGGCTGTATCAAATACATTCTTAAGTTTATCATTTAGGAATATTAATTATTTGAAATATCTGTCTGAAAAAAAGATCACAAAAATCACATCCTTACATTCTCCTAAACAGAAGAGAGAACTGAAAATTAATTAAAACAATACAAAATATTCATTGCAGGTTTTAAGTCTTTGACTTTGCATAATTTACAGTCAGAGAGCTCTGTCTGTACTAAATTATTTTTCACCGCCCCGCAATCTGTCACTCCGCGAGAGTTCATTAGGTGTGTTAAATGAGAATGCAGGATGAATGGTCAATCCATCTTGGCTTAAGGGGTAGAGAGATTAAAAGTACCAAAATGTTTACAGCTAATGGAAAGTATCTTTACCCTTCCTAATTTGCTTTCCTGTTATACTGTAATGTTTACCTGCATAGCTCAAACGATAACTTTCACCTGCTACTTGAAGGTTCACATTTCAGAAACAAGCCATACAGCTATTCAACAAAATATAATTCTTTTATAGATATCCCAACAAAAACACAAACACCAAACTTCAACACTGCTCCTTTCATAAAATGTGTTGAAAAATGTCACAAATATGCTCTAAAAGTTTAAAATGGCTAAATGTGCACTTATATGACAAAAAGAAAAAAAAATTAATTTCTTTAGAATATTCCGAAAATATTTAAATTGAATTTAAAACATTGTGCGTGCGTGCGTGCGTGTGTGTGTGTGTCAAAATCTACTCTCTATAACAATTAGAGCCAGAGAAATAATCCAAAATATTCCTTAATTTATATAACGTTTGTGCATTTCTTTATTCTGTTTGAATAACTCTTTTTACAATATTCATTTTTTAATTTGTAGTGAATAATAAACTTCAAATGGTGAAATAAATTATATTGAAAAAAAAACAACTTAAATTTAAAAAAATCTGAAAAAGAGGGTAAGCGTAAAACAATTATTGTAAGCTACAAGAAAAAGTCGATAGAACTAGCATAATAGATATAGTTCAACCAGTTTTTATACAAGCCAATTGAGAATCAGCTGTAGTTCAGTGAAGTTGTTATACATACGCAACGCCTACGCCGGGAGGTTTGAGGACACGGTCCGACATCAACTGGTGGGACATAATTTGACCACATGAACATCATGTGAACCGCTACACCCGCAATCCCTGGTGATTATAATATCCTACTCCAGAAGGGTACATTGAATGTTACGGCATTTTAAGGCTAAATACGTTTATATAATCTTCGTTTTCATAGATAATTACTTCTAATAATAATTTTATTATTAAACCTTTATTTTTTTATTTTTTTAATTCTTCTGCATTCACTTCTCCCTATGTTCCCAACTTTTATAATATAGCATGAAAAAGTATAGCTTTAATTTCACTCTTAATATACCTGGAAAGTTGTGCCCTTTCGAGCGGACTGAATTAACATTCTAATGCGATCTGATTTATAACTTGAGTGCGCTGCCTATTCATCCCTGGTTGCTCTTCACAGACGAACTTAAATTTAAAAAACAAGAAGTTGTACGAGGACTGTTCATTTAAATAAGACCTCACCAACAGGAAAGGGTACCATTTAGAGTTAGACCCTTCCGCCGAGATGATTTCCGAACGGCCGAATTGCTTCCCGGTAACGGAAGAGAGGCTTAATGATAGATGCCCGAGTTGATTACTAAATTTCCTTTCACATTTCACACGCACTGCAGTCTTAAAAGAGCATAGCTGTTTTATAAGTTGTTAATAGTATAATTAAAACTGTGATCTTTACAAATTTACAAATAAAATTTTAAAATATTTACTTCGTGACAAAAAATTTTCAGATATTTATTACGTCTTTTTCACTGATTCGTACATATACGATTATCATTATTTCTGTTGTTGTTTTTTTTTTCTTTCTGCAGTATTTCCATTACTTTGCGTAATTTTTGTTCTGAAAAATATTTGAATGATGCAAATAAAATTCAGATTTTTAAGAACGGCTTCGCAAAAATTTGTAGGCGTTCCGAATTTAATATCTCTTTTCTTTCTGGGCAATTTATTTTGTGATTTTTGTAATTGTTAACAAGTTATATGCATTGTTACAAGAAACCAACTTTCATAGACAATTAATTGTTCAGTTATGGAATTTTTTGTTAGTACGTGTGCACACTGGACTGTGTCTTGATATGGACTGATATGAATCAGTAATAATTGCAATTAGAAATCTTTAATTCATTATTTTATTGGAAACATTCAACGCTATGACATGAGAGTGACAATAAGAAGATATAATTCTGTTTTACAAATCCTAAAGCAGAAGTGGATGTTCTTGACACGTGCATAAGAACACATTCTTGTCGAGGAATGTGGTGGTTGCCAACGACGGTCCTATTCAACCTGATTTATATTGCAGCATATAATTCATGCCTTGTATCGTGAAACTAATGTCTAGGGCTAAACTGCACACAAAGACGAATTTAGAAAGGAAAAATTATTTAAAGGTACTGGCTCGAGAACTTTGCATCATAAATAACAAGGAGATGTGCTAAAATTAGTTCATAAGCTTACATGGCTTGTGAGCTTCCAGAGAAGGCCACTTCTTGATCACATAGGTAACTTAAAATTAATGTAACAGGAAAAGTCGGCCATAGCTGAACATGTATCAACAAAACATGATATAGACTGCAACAACACAACTTTGAGATGTTTCTGGAGCACTCGCGGAGGCAACAGCATCCTATACTAATTGAACGCCAATTCAATGTCGCCGCGATACTTCGTCGTAGTTGATTCTTGATGTAATTGTTGATATGTGAAAGCATAGAAATGTTTAAAGAACCAAATAATACAAACAGACGACGACAGCCAGCTCCACAGCGACTGCAAAACACAATTAACAGGACATGTCTTTACCGACTCCGACTAATTGAGAAGAAAGAAGGTGGTACTTTCATTCCTCTCTCGGATGTATAACCTGCTGGACACAGCTGGCTAAGATTTAAGTTCTTTTCGTATTTTCTTTGCTTAGGTTTAAGGGGAAAAATGAGATTACCCTGTAACCCCTGCCATTTCACAAAACAAAAAGAAAAACATTAACAAACAAAGAACACATAAGAATTACGAATGCAAACTATTTCTCACAATGCCAGGACTTTGCCCACAGCATGTACAAGTTTGCACATAAAGAAAACCCAATGAATAAATAACCAAGAAAAGCAAATTATTCACCTATGTAAACTAAGCCTGAAAGGCATTCATTGTAGACCACCACCTCAGTACACCAAGATGTGATAAAAATTCTCCAGAGTATGTAAACTCTATATGTGCTTTGGGTATAGGTCAAGATGCAAAGAACTGGGAAGAGGTGCGAGGAAAAACTCATAATGCGGTTAAAACATTTCAAAAAAAGATCGACCTATTTATTCCTAAGAAGCAAGGACCGGAAACACATGAAAGCTTGAACTTTGTACAATAAGTAAGTGGGCCCTGAAAAAAAACCAAAAGAAAAGTAAATTCACATTATAAAAACCTCTTTGCAGTATGAATCTTATTATTTTTTTTTTGATTTATTTAATAACATCTCAGTGCATTAGCGTCCCGTTTAATTCAGGACGTGAAATAGTCAACAAATTTACTCAGGAGCCTCTTCTTTCAGGCTTGAGGTTCTTTCACGTGCCGAAAATTTCGAACCCGGGACCCACGAATTTACTTCTTTAATCATGGAAGCTATCCTTGGAATTTTTAAGAAAAATCCATCGACTCGGATTGGGTTTAAAGAGACGAACTGGGTCTATGAGTAAATATGTTATCACTAGACCACCAGGACCGACACAGTATGCATCTGAATGACTTTTTCATAGACATGATTCCTTGTGAGTGTTCAGTTAGTCCACTATTGCATTACATGGATATCGTAAATAATTTATAATTATGATACATTTCTTGGGATAGTTTAATATCTTTCATAAATATCTGTTTAAAAATACCACATTTTTTTTCAAAATGAGAATGAGCTCATGGCGCTTTCTGAATAAAAACACCAAATTTGTTTCTTTATAAGTTCTTTGCTCTGCAACATTGGGTGCCTAAAGATTTATGTATAAAATTCTAATTCCATAACGATTATAAAAATACATAATTTATGTATTCTCATAGCAAAAACACAATGAGCTCTCTGGGTTGATTTTCTTCATTTTGTTTATTTACGGACTTTTTTTAACATTTCAGGTCATCAGCGTCCCATTCAATTCAGGGCATGAAACGACCGATAAATTTTGCTCAGAGGCCTCTTCTTTCAGAATTATGTTCTTTTACCTACTTTAAATCTACGATAAGGCATCCACGTTTATACTTCCCTTCAGAAGAGAGACTTACTTAGGATGTTTACTACCGAAAAAAAATCATAGATCCTGGTAGGGATTGAACCCGCGGTTTATGAGACAAGTGTGGTTACCACTACACCATCAGGACAACAGAGTTCTGTGGTATCAGTTACTGACCCTCCCCTTTATTTGTATTACTTGTTGCTATAGTGGTCATTGGGATCCGATTGTTGATTATTTTTAGAAAGTCGTCATTTTCTTTTATGAAGATATTGAGTAAGTAATTCAAAATTCTAATCCAACTGTTCATAGACGGGGATTAAGAGCCAGGGATTGCAAGTAAAATGTTTATTTCTGACGGTGGTAGATATGGCAGATCAAGAACACCATACATTGTGCCAAATGGGAACTATAACCAGTTTACCACAGTGTACTGTAGTTTCTAGGTGGATAGAATATTTCTGTTGAAAATCAATGGTAATGTGTTAAAGAATTCTGATTAAAGATGAGATGTTTTACTCAGACGATATTTCTCGAGACTTGTATTCGGGAGGTTCTAGGCTCAAATCCTGATTGACGTTTTCCTTGGTTTTCTTCTATCTATTTGAAGAAATGGCAAATGTCGGGATAGTAGTTTTCTGTCATGGATTCACCTTCCATTTAATCATTCATCCTCATTTCATAGATCTATGCATGTCTACGATATCATCGAAGACAAATATACATATTCTTGTGGCGTTTGTCATATTTATTGAACTTTGAAGTTCTGAACTATGCCCTTCGGCTTTGATCAACTGAATGAATTATTATAAGAATACAGCGCCACACCGACTTAAATTAACCAAACAAACAGGTAAGAATTAGATAGAGGTGAAGTATTACTTCATCTAGCATACAGTCCGGATGTTGCCCCTTCAGGCTATGATTTATTGTAGTATAGGAAAAAGTAAGGAAAAAAACCAGTTAAGTGTGAAGAAATATGTTGTTGGTCGAGCTTAAGGGCGCCACCGTCGTTCTGCTGTTCATCATTAAGCCAAGGAAGGAGTTTTTACCTAGAACCGTTAGCATTAACGCTGATGATGTGAGGTTCTGGCGTAGTTTTGTTTATATTCGTTACTAGCCCATCCATCTTGCGGCTACATGCACTCAGCAGACCGTGAAAAAAGACTGATCTGTTGATCACGTGCATTCGCAAATGTTTCTCTGCCTCTCAGTAAATCAGTGAACTATTTTATTTATTTTTAGTACTTAATGTACGGTTTCCAACTGTAACAATTTTAATTCACCTGCACTTAATCTATTTTTACAGTCTGCAAGTAATTGAGAGGAGAGGATTGACGGGGCTATCAATAAGATAAAAGAACCATGATTTAATTTTTCGAGCGCTGCTTCGTCCCTCTATGTTTCATAGTACCCATCTAAAATAATTTACCTAAGTTTAAGACAATAACTGCTATAAACGACTATAAAGCCATGAAGTATTAATTTTACCGTTAATTAGTTTTACCTTTATCATTTATCCTCAACTGTCAGTTCAAGAATAGCTACAGATGAAAATTAAAATCTTCTAAAAATTCAAATTTTTTTTCTTTTAAATCTTAAAACAACACAAAATTGCTACTTTTATAATATGAACTTGTTATATATATATATATATATCCGTTTTAACGTTTAAGGGGTTTTTAATTTTTTTAACTTTTAAAATGGGTTTTTTGAATTCAATTTTTCTTACAGTTTTTTTTCCTCATGAAATAGTTTTATCTAATTTTCTTCATATTTTAAAGCTCTAATCAGAAATGAAAAATTAAACTGTCATATGCTTTTCAGGACACTTTTATATATTTCAAGATATGTGGTAAGTCATTAGAACAATTGTGAAATATGTGTTATTAAATTTTAGGAACTTTTTTTCTGCAACAACTAGGGCAATAAGAAAAAAAATCGAAAACGTAAGCTGCTTTCTTAAAGTAAAATCGATGTGTTATATGTTTTATTTTGCCAATATTACGAAATGCACATTTAGCCCAATAGTGTATAACAATAAACAAAGATGTATATTTTTAAAATATTTTAGAGATATTAACATGGTCATTTGACCACGCGCATTATAATCACAGAGCATGCTGTGATATCACTTGCAATAAATTTATATAAAGATTGCAAAATTTAGAAACTACGCCTCAAGAATTGGAGATTTCGGTTTTAAGTCTTGGCGCAAAAATCTTCCCTTTCTATATTTGTAATTCATAACGTTGATTGGTTATGTTATTAACTGATGTTAAATGTTTTACTTCTATATAGATTAATCTAGAAATTCAGCTAATTTTTTTATAATTATTCGCTTTATTAATTAAACATTAGCTTAATTCATCCTTGAAACCTTCTCTTTTCCTAATATGAGTTAAATAGCAAATATAAATAACAATATTTCAATAGCTCCAGAACTAAAGCCTACCAGAGAGCGCTACTAAAAGATCCTTCCTGCGGTACCTTTTTCCCTTTCTTGTAATTCAACTTTGTGACCTATTCGTACATTATACAAAAGAATATTTCCATCTAGTACGCAACTGACATCACCTCCTTGGTCCAGTGTTAGCGTTGGTGACTTCTGGCAGGAAGAACTGGGTTTGATTCCCGTACTTAGGAATTTTTCTAAGTTAGGGGGGGGGGGGTCTGGAACGGGGTCCACCAAGCCTCGTGAGGACAATTGGAAAGCTGTCTGATTGAGAGGTGACGATTTTCAATCATGAAAACCTCGTGTTAGGCGACTTGCAGGATGCCGACATGCTGATCACGTGCCCCCCTGCAATACTGCCCTCTATCATTGAAGTCGTAAGACGGAGGTAGAGAGAAAGCAGAGGTTGCTGCAGCAGGCCAAGACTCACCCCGAGCTGTAGCGCTAAACGAGAAGTACGTATGTCTTTAATATTGGTCGTTTTTCACACTTAATTGGTCCAAAAGACATTTTGTTTTATAAACAGTAACTAAGGAGAGGCGACACATCGCACGTTCATTCTGAAGAATTCCTACCTTATAACTATGATTTAATAAAATGTTCATGAAGCGTACATATTACTAAAGCAATAATATATGTATTTCATAGTCCATAATAATAAGAGTTAAAATAATTACCAGCATGCATGCACGATCATGAAATTTATTCAAGCAAACGAATATCATGATATAACACAGGAACTTAATTATATAATGGCCCTTAATTGCAGTATGCCGCACTGTAATACTAATAGAAACAGAGGAACAAAAACCACATATTTCCCCATTTTCAATTATCTACAAATCTACCATGTTGCTCATTTGGCCAAAACCTGCATGCTTGCCAGTTTTATAGGTTAAGAATAACACAGAGATAAGGTATAAGAAAAGGAAAACTTATAAAGTTAAACATGTAGTGATACACACAACTTTACATACTGATGTCTTCTTTATGCACATTAAAGTTGGATTTTACAATCATTGTGTACCTGACAGGAAAAGTAAAGGCGTGGCCGCCCCTTTTCTAATAAACCCTTTAAATTCCACAAATGCGAAATTGTATTACCTAACTGTACAATAAATCTGAACACTTTCCATCAATCTCGTTTTGGTACTGACATATTTAAATCTCCAGGCGAGCTAATTCCGCTCAGAATTTTAGATTTGCACGTCCAGGGCGCTCAGATTGTCGTTTACCATCGACTGCAATAAATAACATTCTAAATCTTTTTTTTCGAGAGTAGTTAGTTATAGGGTTGGGAGAAAAATTCCACTCATAGTATTGTTTTGTATAACTCACTGAGCAGCAGCAAAAATTTCTGAAAATATATAAATTCATTTAAAGTAAAATAGCTTAAGATCTGAAAAGTGATTTACTATTCTTTTCTGTGCATTCGATCACCTAATTAAGTTTCCGAATTCTGCATTCTGACAGAAATGAAAAGGTCTTTTTACGTATCTTTTCATTTCCCAAATTCCATTTCCATTGTGTCTGCGATTACACTATTCAGTTCTGAATTTATATTCTAGTACTTTCAGGCAATTCTATTTCACATCAGATATTTTTTACATATTGTGTTTCACTGTGCTTCCTCTCTATAATACCAATAATAAACTAAATCGTAGATGCCAGATACATCTGCAAAGATTTATGATATTCTACTTACCATTATCTTGCGCAATACAAATGATTACTAGTTACAAAAGTAGAGTTAATACATTGTAAGTGCATGGACTTGTAACTTGCAGAAATTAGAAGAGTTATGCTCCATAAAGTTTCTTCAACACATTTGTACTTTACAACTCTATAATTACAAGTTATTTTTATTGTTTTGTTCCACAGAAGTATTAATATTAGTCATGAACTTGTAACTTGTATACAGTTCTCTACAAGTATAGGAATTATTAATAACTTTAAATACTAATACAATTTTAATATATTTTTAATAATTTACAGAATCAGTCATATATGTGATCCAGTAATAGTGAAGTGAGATATTTTAGTAAAATAGAGCTTATGACTGTCATTATTTCAAACACACATTTCATTTAAGCAGTTTATGTCGTTTTTAAGGTTCTCACTAATTTGTAGAAAATTAATTTCTTTTCTACCCTCATTCTTCTATATAAACAATTTTATAATAAAATTGGGAGCCAACAATATAAAATGTACATAAATTTGAAGGTTAAATTGGCTAATAACATAAATGATCATGCGTAATTGGAAAGCTGGATTCTTGTGCCATTACTCAAATAAAATTGACTTTCCGATTTAACTTAATGGATGAAAATGTATAAACAGCTTCTCAAAGTGAGGTATTACGCTTCAACATTTACAAATAGAAAAGCAAAGTATTTAAATGACCATCATTTTATAGAAAAAAATCTGACTAATAGTGTAACATTCAAGAGTAGGAGTTTATCACAAAGAAATGACATAATGTACTTGAAGGTATGACCTTTCTTAGCATACAGTTGTTCCCCGATCTTTATGATCTCATTTGTAACGTTTTATAATACTGCGCATTATTTTGTGGAAAAGAAAGATATATCTTCATAGTTTGCAAAGACTTGTACTAGTGCAAATTGTAAAGTTTTTTTTTTGTTTTTTTTTTTAACATGGCCCAGGAGCCTAAAACAACAACGACTGACTTTTCTGGGAGCAGGAGCTCCTTGCCATTTGCTGTCAATGAATTTATGTTATCTAATCTGTTTTTAAACAGGATTTAACCTCTGCTGTTGTACGGCATTTAAAATAAATTAATTATTTATATAAACTAAACATTTGAGGATACTATATTAAGAAATGTAAATTTCAACGTAATCAAGAAACGTTGCTTTAACACTAGAAGGCCCTTATGTAAAACACTAAAAACTGAGAAAAATAATGGTAAATTAAGCATACCTGATGCATCTTAAAATTCTCCACTTCCATGTTCTGTCTTCCAAATATTATTTAAGTTATTGTAGTTCCAGGTCTCTTTAAGACATTGTAATGTTGAGACTTTCAATTTTTTTTAATGTAATCCACCTCTAGTTGATCATTATAGCCTACATAAATTACCTTTACTCACAAAAGACATAATAACTTAATTAATACATATAGCTTATGTTTCTAAGCTAAAAATATAATTTTAGCGTCTTACTCCATATAATT
Source organism: Metallyticus violacea (assembly GCA_030762175.1). Taxonomy (NCBI): domain Eukaryota; kingdom Metazoa; phylum Arthropoda; class Insecta; order Mantodea; family Metallyticidae; genus Metallyticus; species Metallyticus violacea. The sequence goes on from CM060843.1 coordinate 61,674,632, forward strand.
TTATTGAATGATTCACTCATAATCGTATTTGCATTGCATGCATTGCCATATGTTTAACATGTACGTTTTCCACACCCACTCTAATTTTGACTGTTAGTACCTAACCAGATGAAATATCTAGGAACCTAAGAGTATATCCTAATTAATTTCTTTCATATCAATTAACTTAGTTTAATGCATGTATACTTTAATGCTTTAATTAAGCACATGTCAACTTTAATAAATACATTTTAACCTCATTAGAACATATCAACATAATGAAATGCATTCAGTCTTATTTAAATACATCTCAATCTAATTAAATGTATCAACCTTAAATAAACATATTTCAATGTAATTAAATACGTCAAACTAATTAAATACATTTCAATAATTCAACATATTTTGATGAATTTCACCCTTAATTAAATACATCTGAAACTAAATAAATACATACTTAAAGACATATAAACGTAATTAAATATATATGAAACTAATTGTTTACATGTCAATATCACTTAATAGATTTTCACCTAACTTAAAATATTTCAACCTTAGTTTAATATATTTAACTCAATGAAATATAGTGCAACTTAATTAAATAATTTTAAAGTCAATTAAATGACGGTTTGCATAATATTCTACACATATTAGGATACTAGACTAAACTAAACTAAAATCTAAACTAAAATAATTTTTACAAACTTTTCCTCCAAAATGTTTTTCCTGTTCCTCTTAAATCTGTTCGTAACGTAATATACAAATATGCTGTCATACGATTGCTATCTACAATTTTCAGTTGTGTTGAAATATTTGCTAGGAGGTTGAAAACGGCATTTGCAAGTTATCTGTGTTTCGAAACAAATGTCACAAATCAACAACATACCGACTGACGACAAAAGTTAACCGACTGACGTATGACGTTAGGTCGTTGTACAGAATGCACTCTGTTTTGAGTTGCTTTCATTTATTACAAAACGAACTACCGAGAGTTAATAACACCTCTTGCCTGGGCTGAGAATTGAGAAATATGATAAAAATATCAATTTCTTCTATTAATTCCAGATTACCATACAGTTGACTAAAAATGAGAGTAAAATGGTTTATTGTTTAACCTAAATGGAATTCTATGACTGTTACATTCACAGCTCTTTTCAAAGTTTGATTTCTTCATTCGCAAAAAATTATTGTGTCTTGGACTTCCAGGAATAAACTTCTTGTTTCATTTAACTAAGAGGAAATTAATTGTAAATGCGAGAATTGTAATTTCATTATGCTTGTTACCAGCTTTCATATAAACAGTTGTTCTTTCAACGTGTACAAGGGATAATGCACTAGGCCTTAGTTCTCACCGAGTTGTCTCACATGGAAAAGTCATTTGCTGACGAACAGAGAGAGGTAACACTTAGTGGAAAGAAAAGGAGAATTTAGAGGAAGATAAATGATAGTTTCATTTTAACCCCAATCTTGTACAAGAGGAACAATGAGCCAAACAAAGTGGAGGGACAGAGTTGCGCGTGTGTAACAACAGGTACAGAACGCTTGTTCCCAGTCACTGCTTTGAGTGTTTTCATACTGTGGTGTAGAACGAGGTTTTTCAAGTCTGGTATTAAGTTAATGCAATGTGAGAGACAGTCGCGGTTCATATTATATCGGACGAGTATGGTAGTTATTTTGGAACACAGACAAAAGAGAAGGAAATTATGGCAACACATATAATAACGTGCTGGAAAGTGGGTTGATTATGCAAGGCGTTCGTAGTCTTAAGATATCGCAACGAACCGCTTGATTTTTGTGATGGTGGTAACTTTGATTTACAACTAGAAAAACAAATTGCTCTTGTCATGTTTCTGTGGCAGGTGGTCAAAATGATTCTAGACATCACAGCGTAAAATTTACCGCCCAGTTAAACCAGAAAATAAACCTATTTTAATAATTATTTTATTACTTCCTTATTCTCCCTATATGTTTTATTTTCGATTTCCGTTGTCCACGGCACTCTTCCCTTGTTAACTGTTACTACACTCACAATTCTCTGTTAATTTAAATTACTTCATTTTCTGCAAAATGCTCCATAACCTATGTATTTCATTATTGTCCACCATTATCATCACTTTCTTACGTTTATTTTCTATTTTTGAGTCGCGAACTATTATTTAATATTACTATAGAGAGGAACAACAGCATTCTTTGCACCAATTCATTCAAGCGAGACTGAGAATGAAATTTGCTGTTAACTTAACATAGATATTATCTTTCAATATTGTTGTTAGTTCGCACGCGTATAATAAATTTATGAGGATCCCATAATAATGAGTATCTGCTTACGTTAAGTTAGGTTAGGTTAGGTTAGGTTCCGCTAATTTTGCTATAACAAAACTGCCTTAAATCTGTACTTGAGAAAACAGCCATGTTTTCGCACAATTTCAACTTCTCTACAATCTTCTTCTCTACTTCTCTACAGTGCATTTCTTGCTGTTGGCAACGATAGTATCTTCCCCATCACAAAAACGCCATTTTCCCCAAATCTACTATAACTTAAATCGCTTATTCGGGGTTATGTAGGTGGGCTAATAGCTTTTGATAAGTTTTCATCTTCTCCTGATGACTTCTGCTACAATTTTATGCAAGTTTTATTACCTTCCGTTCACTGTTTAGTGACATTGGGTGACTACGGGAGGTTTACAATAATTATGAAACAAGTATTATGAATGCCGGTTTGTGGTTTATATCATTTCTTTTAGAAGACAATGTACCATTAGCTATTTCTAATTATGTATTCAGAACAATGCTCCCTTATTCTAAAATAGCACGGAAACGTAGTTGTGCAATAACAAAACTTTTGAACAACTTCAGTACATGGTAGGTGTGACAAGGAAAGAAATTTTTGAGCTTTTGCATAAAATGCCATGTTCCTGTTTTACTTACAGTAGTTGATGTAAATGCAGTAGAACTTTATTCATTACTCGTATCAGTTTTTTAATTCCCAGGAAAGTCCTATATCTTTTTTTTTTTCCTGTTAATATTGCTTTAGAGTTTATTAATGGCAACACAGGGGAAGTATTATTCTATCTTGATGACACTCCATAGTAGATGGCAAAGTTTTTCCTCTGACAATGATTGGTGTAACAAAAGGTGTTGCCAAATTTTTGAAGAAGTATTGACCAATTAAACTTTTGGATTGTTCATGTCGTTTGTGCTTAAAAAAATATTTTTCCAGATGCCATCAATGTAAAGACGTTTTTGGTCCAGTTAGTTTTGCTGTTTTGAGTGAGAATGTATTAGAAGTATAACAACGCATGTATAGCACAGAATCTTACAAAATATTGGAGTATGTTAGGACCGTTGAGCAATGAGAAGTGTAGTTTGAAGCCGTGAGAGCTTTCTTACAGAATCCACGCACACTTTCGGTTTTTAATTCTTTGAATTTGTTTCTACAAGGCGCTCCACCTGTACATCTTCTAAGGAAAGTTCTTAGTAGCCTAACGAACCTATTGGGGGGCATTTGTTAAGCAATAATAACTTTAATTTGATTAAACTTCAATTTCGTGTGAAAGCAGAAACATCAGAAAAACACCGAGGTCTTGATTATTAGAGCAAAAGCCAGAGATATTTGAAAGAGGATAGTTGTGAAAAGAGCTGTATCTGTAAGAGAGTTTTGTATCACAGAAACTTTCCACTTGAAACTGAACTTCTTAAGCGTGCAGAAGTTGTTGATATTTCGCTTAGAAAAGTTATGTTCGCAGTATAAGGAGTACCTCATAGTAACTCTTCTGCAAAAAGTCTTTTTAATGTTGTGAGGAAAAATCAGACAGCATTCAGGGCTTCATTAAGCTTATCAATACTAAAACTACCTCTTATCCAGAAGATGAAGATAATATCGCAAGAAGAAATACACTGCAAAAGGAAATTAGTAGAAAAGGAGCTGGTAGATACAAAACGTATGATAATGCATTTTTATCAAAGAAGAACTAACAAATAGCGTGCATTAGATATAAAAAGTCTTTACATATGACATTGCTGGGAGGGATGATTGCATGCTATTGGATTACTGGTGACCAATTTGGAAGGTTGCCAGGTCTGCTACAATATTGGAAGCAGGGGAATAACATAAGATTTCAAAAAAAGAGATTTAGAAGAAATTTCAATTTCTTTCTTTCTTAGCAAAAATGAAGAACACTATTGTTAATGAATACTTATCAGGTAAAAAGTAGATAGACACATTTTTTCGACCTTGGGTTTAATTGCTGTCATCTCATAGCATACATGACTATGCCTCTTATTTCTATGAATCGAATACTTCACTATATATGTTCATTCAAGAATCCAATGTTAAATTCCGCAAAACAAGGCTCCATGCCCCATAAATATTCCATAATATTCAACCACAAAGGTCCATATGACAAAAATACCATCTAGATGCGTTTATTTCTGCAGTTGAAGACAAACATATTTATGGTAAACAGCTGGGCTTTAAAGATAAGATTTCCATGGTTAATAAGACGCCTAAAAATGTCAAGCTTTTCATTGTACAAATACCTTCGAAGTGCACTTACTTTATGTCTACTTTCTTAGACCACATAGAGTTAGAAATAAGGTCCACAGATTATGCAATGTGGCAACAAGATAATTTCGTCAGAATTCAAGCTCTTGCTCGATTTCAATTTAAAGCTCCTCTCTTTAAGGAAGTAATCATATTTGCTTTCTACAAGTCAGAGTACGACAGTGCCTGAAAACTTTCAAACTCATTTGCAATACCATTTAGAGTCGCAATTTGGTGATGAATGTGATATCTTCTCTTTCATGAGATGTGCACATTGACCTGAGTATATTTGCATTAAACAAACATTGACTGAAGACTTGCACAGTTGCAATCAGTTACTTAAATGAAGTTGTAATGATAAAATGACCTATGTATCACATTAAGAAAAGTAAAATCTTCATCTACTAAACACTAATTCTAATATAGTTTAGCAATTTATATTTTCGATAATAGATTGGGGGAGGAAAATTACATTTCTTGTTTTCTTTATTTGAATTAGTTACGAACGCTCTTTGGCATCTCAGGTTCTTCAGTCTCCATTCAATTCAGGACGTGAAAAGACCGATAAAATTTGCTCAGAGGCTTCTTCTTTCAGGTTTGACATTCTTTTACGTATTCTAAATCTATCCCTACAGAACCCAAAGCTTTACTTTGTGAAGAAAGTCAGACTTAGAATTTTTACGCACGAAAAAATTCATCGACCTTGGCCGGAATTGAACCTGCGATCACTAGTCTAAGAGACCAGTATGGTTATCACTAGACCACCAGGTCGACATTACTTTTCCTTGATATGCACTTCAACTGCATATGATTTAATTTCTTCATGGACACCAAGGGACCCCTTTATTAGGTACAAGATGTCATTCGATTTATTTTCTCGTTTTCAACAGGTCCTGATCATTTATATTTTATCGTTATCTTTGCTAAGCAGTCTCGGTTACATTATTAACAGGCCATAACGCAAGATCACTTGCTATTCCATTCAAAGCGAAGCGAAGACAGCACGCACAATCCTGACTCAACCTATAAAGTAAAGCTTACATGCTTTGTATGCGACAGCCCATCGTCTCCACTTTTACTACCAAATTCATCTTCAGTGATATTATGTAGAATCGCGAGAAACAAGATCTACCTGCTATTTCATATTTTCATAACAAAGAATCCACTCCCTATTTGTTTTTTACCAAATTTTATCAGGCAGCATTTACATTCTTTTCCTTTTTAAATTGCCTACCACTTAAATGTTTTACATGTCTCATTTATCTTTTACATGTATTAAACGCACTAAATTTAAACTAAGAAACCAAAAACTATTTTCTAGTAAAATATTTATTTTACTTACAAATATGCATTTTAAATTATAGCAATGAATTATCTTTAGTTACTCGTGCCAAAGGTGTGGGTTTTAGTACAGCATTATTTAGCTTAAAACTTTCATTTTTATGTACATACATACAACTGGTTCAAATGATTGTCTTCTAAAATGTTAAATAAGAAAATTATAAACGTTTGGGAGATCAGATTTAAAACAATTTTTCTTAAAATTAAACATTCTTTTTCCTGTGGATTCTGCAAGTGCCCAAGTTTAAAAACGAGAAATGTTTGAACGCATAAAATGTTTTATTATGGGCAATCTTCAATGCGAAAAATCTCCACAGTGTGCGCAGTGATAAAATTTTGCCAGCGTTTCTGTTTTATTATTTTTTTTCGTCAAAATTATCAAATTACCGTTTCCTGGTTGCGGTGCAGAGGGAATTCCGGATTTTTTTAAGCTTCGTGTTCCAAGCAAGTCAGTAAATCTGTATTTGGCAAAGAAACTGAAAAAAAAATCGACTTCTTCGACAGCAACAGTGGTAAATATAGGTTCACGTGTTCACTGTGCCTTAAGACATCAGACTGTGTTTCCTAATTCTGTTCTTAGCAAAATGCATTGCGCCGAGTATTCTTACGGCATGCTTAGAGTCCGCAAATAACTCTGATATATGCCTGAACAAAATGACATGAATTGAAGGAGAGAGAATAAAGAGAAACAACGAATCCAGGCAATTCTTACGCCACTTTCAGACAAATGTTTTCTTAGTATATAAATCAGGAAGAGTTGTGTGGCAGAATCTTCTTCGCTAGGCGCTCTGCAGTGGTTCACACGCAGTAGGTCCTTATTTTTCTGTCATTAGACACTGACCTAAGGCAAGTCTGATTAGCTGATCTGGCTGCATCTGACCTTTCTCTTAGGACATACCTAAAGAATTGAATTTCAGAAATCATTCGAGATCCTGTTAAGTTCCGAGAAAACACCAGCAAATAAATCAAATTGAGGACCAGAAGTGAGTATATGGGCTGTTATAATTTTGTTTTATATTAGTTATAAAAATGGCAAATATTTTGCGACAGCTAGCAAGATCTTAACTTCATTATATAGCTTCCCTTTAGAGTGTCATTGTTAGGTGCCTGAGGTCGATAGAAGCTTGCTGGACCCATAAGCCAAAGATCCGTGGAACCACGCTCTGCTACCAATTTGAGACACGTGAAAGATGAAGCAATATTTATAGCATGCCTCCGTGGTGATATTAATTTGATATTTATTGTAAATATTTTATGATAGATTACGTTATTTAATTAATCGTGTTAATATTTTCGAATGTATTATTCATGCTAGCAGGAAAGAGTTTAAAGATGAAAAAATAGTAAAATGTATCAAAAGCTCAGCACGAAAGACAAACGTTATGTATTTCTAATGACCATGGTGCGAGCGGAGGTAATTATGATTTGAACTTTGCTCGCATGAGGATGCTGATTTTTCGCACCTTTTGAGGTAATTTAGTTTTAGCGGGTAATCCTTTCTGTACATTTTGAACTTTTAAAGTGTCTTGGATAGTGTACGAGTAAACTGTGAACCCCGTCGGCGTCAGAAAACAATGTGGAGGTGGTTTTTCACGAGAGTATATAAAGAGGCAGTTCGCCTCATTTCGGAACCTTTTCGAAATCCATAATATGCCTACTGTTCACATAAATGGTGCGTTTAATTCGGCCTTCAGGTACGCGAATCACGTAGTAGGTAATTGGTGATGCTTGTTTGTTTAGATAAATCAATACTTCGCAGCGGTCAGTAATGTCTCGTGCCGAGTGAGTTGCGGACAATTTTACATATCGTAATTAGAGGGTCGGTGATCTGAACGCGAGGATAGGTGTCTAGCCCTAAGATCAAAGTCAAACTGTAATTACTATCTCCGTCAAAGGTGATTTTTACAGCGATCTAGTGTAGGTCAAGTTTGCTGCACCGAACTCGGGGTTATTTTTCTGAAACACCGTAGGGAGTTTAACGAACAGCATCCTCATCCAAACCTTTGAGCGTGGCTCAACAAAAACAGCGAAAGACACCCATAAGATTCTGCTGTCCAGAAGCGTACGCCGAGTGAAACAACAACTACACAACACAAATCGCTTCATAGTGACGCTACACACTAAAGTTAAGGCTTCGCTGACACTGTCGAAAGTTAAAGATTGCTATAGAAAAAATAATTAATCCACTTTCTTACATTTTACAGACAATACGTTTGAAACCTTAACAAAGGCAAGCACAGAATGCAAACTTGATTTTTTTTCAGTTAAATTCTCAATTGTTTTTCAAACATACACTTCTTTCGTAATTTAAAAGGAGGTGTTGAAAAGTGCTAAAATGTAATAAAGGCAACTCAAAGTACACCTTAGGGGGGGGGGAATTGTCCGTGCCACCGACGTTACCCAAAGTTGGACTCTCTGGAAGAGGACCCCCTTTTTGGATATAGAGTATACAAAAACTACCGAGGGGTTAGTCATATCAGTTTGCATATGCTTATTTTCAAACATTAAATAACATTGGAATCAAAGTCAGATTGGAAAGAATGGAGGTCAAGGTCCAGGACTCGTCCCATGGATATGCCGCTTACGTGACGATACTCTAACCGCTGTGCTACCGTCTCTTGTTCGGCACCTACCATGAGGCTGTTATTCTATTAGTTATTTCGTTTCAGAAATGTTATCCCTAAGAGAAGCTTTTGAGGAATTGTGGTCCAAACTTTACAATTAACCGGATTATTACGATTAATTTATATTAATATGACTGATTTCTCACACAAGCTGAGGTATACAATCAAGTGAGATGGGAAAATTCAGAAGCCCCATGAATTGCACATAAATATTCAGTAACATTTGCATTGTTGATGACAAGTAATCTTGAAAATAAAAATTGGGTAATTTTTTATTTAGAATTTCTCCGGAAGGAGCTATAAACTATGTATCCCATGCCTTTGATTTTCGACACGTTAAAAATCTCCATAAAATTACCAAGTGATTAACATCAAGTAATACTATCACAAGTGACCGATGACGTTAAGGCGTGGACTCATGAGCGGGAAGTCTGAGGTTTATTTACCCCCAGGACCATCCTTTTTAACAGAAGTTTTTTCTAGATGTTCCTTGTCCTCATAAATGGCAAATGCCGGAGAGGTACCCTAACTTAAACCTTGAAAAAATCATTTCTCATTTATCATATCATGTATCATCAGTGCCTGTGATACCTTAGCAGTGGAAACGTGCGTAAAGCACTATTAAATAAAACGCCCCTTAGCATCACACTAGATGGGACTTGAGGTTTTGCCCACCTATTCTTGACATTTATAAGTACTAATTGTAACTAAATTATAGTTTATATGGTCCATTAGTATCCGGATTAGGCTTTAGGTCTAATCCTTATGACTTGATGATAGCTTTCTTAACATATTTTATAGAGTTATCACATGTTTATCCTTACAAACAGCAGATTAATTCTCTTATTTTATTTTTGAATGCTTCACGACTTTGTACGATCGCCTTGTATGGAACCCGCTGACTTTAATGCCAGCGCTACATAGAGAGATCAAAATTATGATTATCAAGCTTGACGTCATTTAAATAAATTTACACTCTTTTGGAATAATAAAGAATATTACCAATTTTAAGGAGATTAAGCAATTTTCCCTTCCTCCCTCTCTCTTTTTGGGAAGTATCTCAATTTTTCGATGTTTTAGGATATGACACTTAGTCCAGTAGTGTGAAAATACTGATTTTCTTTCTGTTTCTCCCTGCACTCTTCATTGATATGTCTCTCCTTGTACTAAGACAGACGGATAGTATTGAAATAATGGAAAAGAGGGAGTTTTAGATCAAAAATATCAGCCGAATAATTTGATGTAATACGACAAAAGTAGAATAAGATGAAAACCGATGTAAATGTCTAATTATAAAGGTCTAAACCTAGAACAAATAACGATTACAGTAATATTCAATTGAAAGTTTGATTTATGATTAAATATATTCCACATTTAATTTTAAAACAGGTTCTTCATTGTTTTGTAAATATTCCTTTTAAGGCAAACTATTTGCTCGGATATGAATACCTTACAATCACCTGTAGCTAAAGGGATTTTAACTGTTATTAATTCTTAATACCCGACATAAACGTTTGGAGCAGGCTGTACCGCCTTTCCCAGACGTTCCCGGATTTCCAAAACAAAAGATACCCGGGAGGAATTGCCATGAAAGTTGATTATGGGTTAACTGTACCGTTTCAGCTTCACTTGTTCGGGCGTAATAATTCACCAGATAGGCTTCTTCGCTCACAATCAATCCACTCTCTCCCTCTTAAGCTCTTCCTCTAGTCTCGCGAGGGAATTCTCTGCTAAATAGCGACATAATTTTAAAACTTACTAATGATCTTCTACAGTTTTTGCGTTTGATAACAGCACAAGAAAGAGCAAAGCAAAAACTATGAGAAATTCTTCCCCATTAGGAGTTTTCAAGCGAAGAATTCTCCAGATTATAATCTTACTTTAGAACAACTTCGCGGTAACATCTCTTGGGATGGTCTTGCTATCTGCAGCAACTGCAGCAGTTCCTTAGCCGGAATATACGGCATTGTCTTCGCTGTAGGACTGGCTACATTAATAATGCATAGTAAGGAGCTAATATCATAACATTTAATGCTATAAGGAATCTAATTCACAATACATTTCAGTTTTCTTATGTCTTATAGTATCAATATTATATGAATTTCATTTCTAAATTTCCTAGTCGAATTTTTGTAACATAACTGGTATGATGAGGTTAAGTGGACCCCATTCCTTTTTAGAAAATTATAAAGTTTGAGCATATTGAAATAAATCGCTTAAATTTAATATTTAGTTATATTTAGAAATTAATCGGGCAACAATTACAATGTAAGTTTCTGCGTGTATACATAAGGAGTATTTTTACTATACATGTTATTTTCAAACCTCAACATATAGTCATTTTAGGGATCAGTCATGTGTTTGCATGTTGAGCAGATTATATTGCTATTTGCAATAGCAAATTCTATTAAAAAAATTTAAAAAATTAAGAATCACCAAAATTTTCTAAAAAATAGCTTTATTCTTTATTGGCCCCCTTCAATACTGTAGTCGATCCTGGTGGGGTAGTGGTAACCATACTTGCATCATTGATTCATGATCGCAGGTTCAATCCCTGCCAAGGTTGATGGATTTTTCGAGCCTAAAAATCCTAAGTACGGCTTGCTTCTGAAGGGAAGTAAATCCGTGGGTCCCATGTGGTAGATTTACGGTACTTAAAACGACTAAGTCTAAAATTAGAGGCCTCTGGGTAAAATTTATTGGCCGTTTCTTGCCCTGAATTGAATGGGACGCTGATGACTTGAGATGTTAAAAGAGCGTCCGTAAATAAACCAAATCAACAAAAGGCTGTATAAATTAAATCATTAATCACTCCTTATTTTTAAATGTTTGCACTAGTTAACATAATTTAAATCAATCCTATTATAATGAATCAGTGAACAAATGCGTTACTGAAATAACATAATGATCCCATAGCGAAATGCAATGTGGGCACATTCACCGAATGCATAGCACAAGTTGTTTTCTGTATAAGCATTACTTACGCACTATTTACATATTTAGGTACTATCACAATAAGCAGTTTGTCAATATTTTGTTGAAATGATAAAACTGTAGTAAATCATAGAACACTTTTAATGTCTGATGAAGTAGATACTCAACTTTTTAGTGGTCAGATAAAAATCATTTGCGATAAGGGAGCGATTACTGAAATCCTGCCGTTTGAACATCATCGAGCGTTGTGTGGAATCGCGTACATAGTTCCTCAGAATGAGGATCGTTGGACAGTTGCGCAGAACATCTGGTGCCTGTATTCATATTTCAAAATATTAACTCCTATTTGGAAAAATTAATCCTCAGCAAGATGACGCCACATAAATGATTCGTTAACAAATAAATAGACTAATAAATAATCCTTTAATCGAATAAAGCTTAATGGTGACATTTAACGGTCAATCCGTTAACCACATATATCTGCATGTGACTTTTGAACAAATCTGAACAACATCTGAAGCATAAAGTATTGCAAAGTTGAATAAAAGATATAAATGACACAAAGATGAGCGTACTGAGAAAATCAAACGCCATATTGGGAATAATACTGCATAAAGTTGCGGAATGTTGTGGCACCTATTAGTACATATTCGATAATATATTAATTTGGAATGGAACTTTTTAAGGAATGATATAAAGTACAGATAATCTATTTCAGATATTATACCTATAAAAGAGTCTTAGATAAATAATTTGAGATAGGAAAACTATGGCCCACGAAGAAAACCAAAGAAGACTATGGTAAAAACGAGTGCTAATAAGTCAATAATAAAGCGAAATGGGGCCAAATTTCATCTTAGAATATTTTCAATAATTCAATACCAGCGTTTTAAGAATTGGTACTATAAAATCTCTAAAGTCCCGAAATGATCATATATCCAAATGGCAATGAACAACAGTTAAAGTATTTATTGTATTATATAGCTTAGTCTAGAGGGAGCTATCGACCTGATTGTATGGCCCCGTGGATAAAGCTATAAATTGTGGTTTCGAAGACCCTAAATGCAGCTCCTGAGGAATAGGTATATTTATTTTTTATTTTATAATAGGTAAGCTTATATTATATATTATTAGTAAAACTAAAAAATAGTAATCAAGAGGCATAAAGTCGATAACATTGGTCCAATGTTATTTGACGCCAGTATCATACTGGCTGCGCCAAAGAAACATGCTCAACAAATTCCCTTTGTGTAATATTATTTCGCATGGAAGCTTCATTCATTAGTGGCGTACTGGTCCTTTAGAAACTTGATGCCATAAATTTGAAATTTCAACAGCAGACTATAGACTATTTACCTGAAATTACTTGTCTGAGACCCCTCTACAATCTCTTAAATTATTGCAATGCAGTTCATTGACGTTCTGTATGTTGTGTTTTTCTTTAAATGGCAAGATAAAGGGACAATTTTTTTTAAAATTTATTTCACCTCAGTTTATATATATAAAGGTTATATTCAACTTTCATTTTAACGATGGTTCAATTAACTGCCCACTTACTGGTTACTAAACAAGGAATTTTGTTGTTTACATTGTTGGACAGTTTATTTTTTACGCTTGTGGTAAGGAATCAAACAATAGGTTAGCAGTTTATTGAATGAGTCACTTGCAACCATTTTACTAGGTAGCAAATTGTTATAACAAAAGCTGAAGCTCATAACTGTTCATGGCTTTCTCGGATACTCTGAGATACTTGATAATATCATCTGATACAGATAGGCAGCCTTGCATTGAAATCTCAGTAATGCAAACTTATGTTTTCTTATTTATGAAATGAATATCCTGATAGGGTTAGGCAGTAAAATACACGTACGGGACAAATCTTCAGATATTTTTTCCTGAAATTAACATTACAGCTGTTCGCCTGTTTATTCATATGATAAGCATTAGAAATGCGACTTATCAGAGTTCTCTCAGGAAAACAACTTTTACACGCCTCTGAAATCTCTTTCAGTATATGTATAGTGCTTGTTGGTTTTTTTTATTTACGGACGCTCTTTAACATCTCAGGTGATTAGCGTCCCATTCAATTCAGGGGGTGAAACGGTCGGTAAATTTTGCTCGGAGGCCTCTTCTTTTGGGCTTGAGGTTCTTTTATATGCCGTAAATGTACGACACGGGATTCACTGAAGGAAGCCACGCTTAGGATTTTTACGCCCGAAAAAATTAATCCCCTGGCCAGGATTGAACCCGCGATCTTGGGTTTAGGAGGCAATTTTGGTTAACACTAGACCACCAGGACCGACATGATTAGTGCTAAAAGAGAAATCTTTTTTTAATTGTGTATAACGCCCACTTTTACTACTGAGGCACCACAGGCGGTAAACATTGATGGTACAAGAAATGATAAACTGGGAAAGGATTTTTTTAAAGGAAGAAAGTATACCAGGCCTAAGTTTAGGGTACCTCCCCGGTACTTGCTATTTGTGAGGACTGAGGAAAACCGAGACAAAACCTCAGTCAAGGAGAATGGTCCTGGTGGGAATCGAACCCCAGATTACTCGCTCACGAGTCCGCGCCTTAACGACCTCAGCCAACCGCGTGGAAGTGAGAAACTCATTCATTCTTTGTTTATTAATTAAGACACTCTCAGATATTCTTAATAATATGAGAAAGAAAATTTTTCAAAGTTTCTGCTCAACATTTGATGTAGAAAAGTAACATTGACAACGACGGAGAACTAACAGATATGTCATGGTAGTACTTTAGAAGAAAGCAATAACAGTAGACACTCGAAAGTCGTTGGGAATGCCCAGAAGTTCATTGAAACAACAAATAAATAAAACTTATTTCTTAGCCATTAAAAAAACTTAACTGTAAATGTAAACACATTTCTCAAGCATTGCATGATCGCGAGTTTACATAAGCATTTGCAATCTTATTCATAAAATTAGTTGAATTTTTCATTTTCAAAATTCACTTTACTCTTTTTGAATGATTCTCGAGAAAATGTGACAACATATACAAATGAATCTGTTAGGTGTTCTTGAATCTTTTAAGAAATAGTTAAATATTATTTCTTCAGAGATTCAAGAAATTTTACCAAAAAATGTGGATACTCAGAGTTCCGGATCAAAACATTGATAAAGTAATTTTTGGAATAGCAATTATGGAAAAAGCAATTTTTAGAACTAATTTTATTAAAAGTATTGTTATTAATGTTATGACAATAATTGTGGTAACAACATTAATCTGAAAATATAATCATTATGAATTATAGAAAGAAACTTGCAAAAAATATTGTCTACTCCCTTAGTACTCGCAAATATAATTTATTTCATCTCCTGTACAGATTTATCAATAAAAACATCCTTGTTCTTACCGGTTGTTACTGAAGTGGCTATTGAGGTTGTTCATATCTCAGTTTACTTGCCATTTTTAATTGTTTTTATCCCTAATGAATTAACCTTAAATATTTCATGCCCTTCTTCCATTCTTTGCTTGATTGGTCTGTTCTACTATTGATTTTACCTCTGTCTGCACTATTACTTAAGTACCCATTTTCAAGGAAAATTTTTTGTAAGAGGCAAATTTGAACTGGCAGCTTTCTGGTGACTAGAATTTCACACACAGTTGATCTCCAGTCATAACGGCACTAAATCGAATTTATCAATATATTGCATAAGGTCGACGATAGTGTCCTTTTTATTCATACCTTTTTCTATCTTTCCAAATTCTCTGAGATTTGAGAAAAGGGAATTCTTAACAACATTAGTCTTGTTTTAAAAGTATACGAAGCTAACTTTGTTGTCATCGTAATGCAGTACTGGCATAATAGAAATATTAAAACAAGTAAAACAACCGACATCCCTCCTTAAAAGGCTCACCGCTTCAGCTACTATAGGTTAGTTTTGGAAAAATATGTTAGAAATATACATACAAAATGGTTATAGGCTAGAGTTTTTATTCTTGAAGACAATTTCGAATAAGACGACTTTAGGAAGATCCAAAGGATGGATAAGAAGAATTTCTGAACATGGCAACATTTTAAACAGTGATTTAGACGGCAAAAAGGATATTTGGTAAATAAAAGGTATAAGATGCAACACATTTTTAAAGAGGAAGCGAATTCCACTATTATTTTGCTTTTGATGAAACGTTTAAAGGTAAATTTTGGAAATGAGCGTCTCACTAAAGGGGAGTTGAATCAGCAGAGTTAACAGTAATATTGCAGTGATAGATTATTAATTAGCTATTTCCAGTAATTTAATTAGATGATTATTATTTTGTATCTAACTATGCAGATCTCATTTCATTTATTTGAACCAGGTTTTAGTTACACCCTGTACTTTAACTTTATGTTGCTATGGAGTATATACTGTCTTACTTTGTACTTTCTGCAATAACAAAATTAATGTAAAACCTGTATCAAGTTTTATTATTAGCAGTGACAATTGTTAAGCGGTCATAAGAAATGGTAGGCAGGTTTAATGTATAACTTCTCTTGCTTACTTTTTTATTTTCTCCTGAACTCACACCTAAAACATCTGACTCTCGGCTCTGAAACATGCCACTACCGTATCGACTTTGTATCAGTCAAGAGATTCAGTACATCAGAGATGAAACGCAATTCGTCATATTTTGTTCTCGCAGTAGCAAACGAAAAGGCAATTTTTTTTCTGCTGTGATGAGATAACTGGACTCATCAGAGCCGTACGGGAGCCGAATACTAAACATTACTCCTTCTCCCTTCTTCTTTGGCTTTGATAAAAACAGGCATAAGGACGCTCCAGCTGTTTCCATAATGCATCACTCCATTAGGGCTGGGAAAAAACCCAGTTCTCATTTCGCTCGTGTACAGGAAACCCAGGTATTGAATTTTCTACTAAAAGTGAACTCACAACTGAAGGAATCTTTCACTGAAGTCCCTACTTTCTCATGCACCCTACTCTTTCTAGTTTCGGATTGTCCCTTGAATGTTTTACACGCTGCTGATGTAACACCAAACACTTTTAAGGCATTTGTATAGGTGAACACGTGATTCCTGAGCATTTATATTTTTTTTCCGTTCAGAATTTTCATAAACCGGAGTGACGCTGCTAGAAATAACTTGGCAGCTTGTCTTAAGAAACAAGTTACTTTTCAGTCGGCAGTGAGAGGCCTTTGAATGAGTTTGGATGAATGTATAACAAGAGCCCAATCTACGCGTCTCGTGTGAGATTTCCCGATAAATAATTGCATCACGCAGATCTATTAGCCTCCCCTCTTGAGCCCTCTACAAGTCCTGCCTTTCTCTGTGGAAGGGAAGAACAAATCAGATAGCAGATGAGAGCGCAGAGCGCACGCGCCATCCATTGGACAACTAGAACTCGTTTTTCAGAGACTTGGTTGCTTTATGTCTACTTGAAGCAATTGAGCTGTTAAGTATTTACTTATGACCATTAGTATTTATTTTTCCCGCTGTATAAATGTTAATATTATGTTAACTTATTATTAATTTGTATTAATATATTTAATTTGTGTTGGGAATAAGAAATTACGTCAGTCAGTTACTTTATTTGCTTTCTCTCGTATGTTCACCCTACTCTATTACATTTCTATAAGGCATAAAATAAAAATATGGCCTAATTTATAAAAATAATCGGGGACTAACTGTAAGAAATTAGCGACTGCATATATTAGTTGTATGATTTGAGAATTTCGCTTGGATAAAAATCATTTTTCCAATATTACTAGTAGTTTTGTAGATATTGATCAATTTTATTGATCTTTTAACTCAAGAACTTGGTCTTATTTGCATATTTTCCCAACTCGCCACTCATTTCCTTTATGACTTCCCACGACAGTTGAAATGCCAGGAAGCCCGGCTACATTACCTTAAGAATGAGAATACTAAGGATATTTGGAGCTGGATAGTAAGCTTATAAATAGACCCAATGAGCACAGAGAATTTTATTGCCAAAGTGTCCCAATTATTGACCTTAAGAACTGAGAGAACCTCAACTAGGTAACTAAAGCATAGAACAAAGATATTAAAACTAAAGCTTAGAATTGAAATATTGGATCATCTAATTATTTGGAGACGGTTGCGGAAGATTGCATCGTTCCATAGCCATCACTCAAAGCAAGCCAGGCTATACGCGTCGGGACGTGAAATTTATCGAACTACTACGTTGGCCTTGTGTCTTACGCCACTCAGTTTTGCGAAACCTTGAAAGAAATAACACATACCTAAGCCTAGAACATAGTATACTAAGAATATCAAAGGGTAAATACAAGGTCCAGTTATTCTGGTCTGTTCCACAAATATTAATTATTAATGAATCGTATGTCCGAATTCAGTCCCCTCATACGTTAACAGAGATTCCCAGCTGACCAAGTTCCAAGTTGTACTGTAATTCATAAATTAATAGGATCTGTACACTTTAGATGTCATGCGTCAAAAACAAATTTAATTTCTCAAAAGGAATTAAGAGTAATAATTATAATTTCATGATCACATGCCAAAAATGTGTGCAAAATGAAGACCGGCAGTTCCAGGATCTCTTGTGACAGGATGACTACACAACTTTTGAGTGAATTCCAGTTTATAAGTCGTTTCTGCCACCGACTCTTGTGTTGCCCCGCCGTCGCGTCGGTCATCATATAATTGGATATTTTAAAAATATATTTCAATGTCTCTAACAAATTCCAACAAATTGGGCAATTCGTCATTGCTGATTCAGTACAATATAGCTACATAGCAATTCATAAATTGAGGATGTTTACCGTACTTTTTCAGATTATGACCTAATTCCTATTTTTTCCCTATTATTTTAATCAAACTGCCTTCAGAATAAACGTATTATTATCCTGTTTAATTTAAATATATTCTGTGCTTCAGTTGTAATATGAGGAATTTTTGGAAGCCAAAGACTACAACGGTGATATGTTGGAAGCAAAGGGAAACGATTTTTCTATGCATGTGGCAATTTCATGGAAGTGAGAGGCTTCCGATAAATACGGAAAATCTTCGGCTAAAATTAATTAAGGGAATACAAACAAAGAATTAATAAAATCTGCACGCTGGTCTTCAGTTTAAATATTTTAGTACCTATCGCAAACAAAAGCCAGCGCAACTGCCGTACACAAACATTAAGTGAAGTTTTTCATCAAATTTAAAACTGCTTCACAGATTGACATTGGATGACTTTCGAAACTTAACTCTTTGTTTTTAATTGTTTAGCTTACAAAATTAATTTAAAAGGAGCCTTATTAGCAAAACAAAGTTGCAACGATTATGTGAACACGTCTATGAACGCTTAAAACATCTCTAAGAAAGTTATAAATTGATCAATTCCAATTACTTCAAATTAATACTGCAGTCCTTTCATCAACATATGAAACTCAAGGGTGGCCGAAGTCGTTAAAGCGCGGACTTGTGAGCGGAAGGTAGGGGTTCAATTCCCACCAAGACCTTCATCCCTCACTGAGGTATTTTTTCCAGTTTTTTTTTCCCTCGGTGTTTATAATTGGCTATTGCTGGGGATGTACCCTAAACTTAGGCTTGTATCGCTTACTTCCTTGAAAAAAATCCTTTCTCGGTTTATATTTCATATGTGTCCACCGCCTGTGATGCCTCAGAAGTTAAAACGGGCGTTAAACACCATTTAAAAAAATCAGCATACTGTTGATGAACGTGTACCAATTTTGACCTGCTCCCGTCTTTTGTGCGGAAGCAAATAATTCAGTTTTAGCTTTAACGTTTTAATTGTAATGAAAAATTTTACTTGCAAACAATGTTTATTACTAAATATTTATCATTTCAATTATTGCAACATTAATCGTTAAAACACACAATATTTATAATTTCAATTATTACAACATTAATCGTTAACACACACACGCACTATATATATATTCAAACCTGCTGATAGCCCAAACATCTTGCTAAATTTGCACTAACATGCATTTTGTTACTAGCAAATTAAATTAACGATTGTTTTATCACGGACATAAGCTGAGCACTATTTGTTCCCTGGATTTTAATCAGTCGCAAGGTGTGCGTATGGCCTCGGACAGGCTGGTGCGTGCCATCCTGCAATGGAAAACATGTTCCTATCCGAAAATGCAAAGTTGACATATTTCTACTTACCTTTTACATTATTATTGGCTATTGGGTTTATGTTGCTTCATTTATTTTTTACAATATTCGTATAATACTCGTACGTTGCTGTTTTTTTGCGTCATAAACAACAGTAATTGTCACAAAGAAGAGGTTTTAAACTAGGAGCTTAGAAATTACCCCTTTCTTCAAGAAACGTTGTCATCCGTGCTTGTTGTACGGTCAGTTTTTCTAGTCGAGCGATTCTAGCCCGGACAATCTCCTTCCACACGCTAAAGCACCAGTGAATAGAGTATACTAATCTGTATGTTGTATTTTTTTCGAAATGGCAGAATATGTTATGAAGTTACTTTAAAATCAAATGGACATTGGAAATGTTATGAAAGTTCTATAATGTTGTCAGATGTACCTTATTTAATAGTTAGACATACTTAAACAGTTATGTGCACCTAATATACGTGAGTTATGTTTCACAGGATAGAAATAATATAGATAAAAGTATCCAGACGAAACTGAACCTAGAATGGTTCCTTTGCTTAAGTTTTTAGGTGAAGAACAACGTGTGTGTGTGTGTGTGTGTGTGTGTGTGTGTGTGTGTTCGCCTAATGAATACAAGTGCAATTGTGATTAAAAATTGGTTTAGAATAAGATAATTGGTTTCGGCAAAACGATAGGCATAAATAAGACAATTCATGGTGGTTTTTTTTCATTTAATGAAGACAACATGCAAAATATGCTAAATGATACTGAAATTATAGAATATTTTGAAGGAATACAGTATGTGAACATATATGAGTACCCAATATTGAAGGCGAAAACATCAATTAGATTCAAACTCAATGAGTTTCTTGTTTAATTTAAATAAATCCCAGTTTGACAGGCTGATCAACAATAATTAGATGGATATCTGTCACCAAAATAAGCAATAAAGCTTTCAGAGCGTGTAAGAATTCAAAGCTGGATTTGGCTGCATGTATATTTTCTGTTATTTTCCAACGCTTCACAAAAATTGTATCTGCAGGGGATTGTATGAGGGCTGTAACAAAATCAATGAGTAGTCTTTTTGCTCAAATCGATAGGTGTAATGAAAGAACGCAACGTAATAATGTAATCTACAGAGCGGTCCAAAAAAGGGTTACACACACACACTCCAGTTCGCAATATCTCTTTGACAAAGCATATTGGATACAAAGTCAATCTGATTCGTGTTGCGCGTACCGTATGCGCATTGTCTTGCCACAGAGAGCGTATGTTTCTGTTAATAGAACAACAGCAGGGTAAAAATATATAGGTATAAGAGACCTTACCGTTTCAGCCTATTCCAGTGATAGCATTTCATGTCCGAATCATCAGGCTACATATTTATTAAACTTCATATTTAACATATCAAATGAAAAATAAATTTACTTCATTGCTCCACTGATTAGATGGATTTGGAAACGATTGCGTTTATAATGTTTAGGAGGAAAGCGAAAAGACGAAACAGGTCTATAGTAGTTTCTCCTATTTGTACAAATACAGAAGGTGCCAAAAAATGTATACACACTTCAAAAGAAAAAAAATGTGTTAACATAACAAAACAGAATTCACTCAAACAGAAAATGATGAGTACTAATCATCTTAGACTTTTACAGTTACAACAGGTGCTCAAAGTGCCCACCATCGGCGTCGATATACTTCTGAGTACATTGAACTCAGCAACGTTTGCCAAAGTGTCCTTAGCGATTCCAGCACATGCCGTTTCAATTTCTTCCCGAAGTGCTGCCAGTGTAGCTGGTTTGCTATGGTACACAACATCCTTAAGAGTTCCCCATGGGTAGAAGTCCAACGCAATTAGATTTGGAGAACGCGGTGGAAGCTCAACCGGACCTCTTCGTCCTATCCGTGCCTTGGAAGATTGTCATCAAGGTACGCAGGTACATTTCGGTGGTAATGTGATGGTGCACCATTCTGTTGGAAGTAAAATTTCTCATTTCCACAGAGTGTATGAATGGCGGGGTAAGACGGAATTGTTACTCGCGTTGGTGGTTCTGTTCTGTACACACGTCTCCATTGCCTTTGTACTTCAACAACACTCTCAGTTTTCCAATACCACTTCAAAATTGCTTTCCACTGTTCAAACGATAATCTTGACTCCATTTTGTTGTAGCAACGCTATCTTAACGTAATGTGAGTTACATCTGTTTACAGAGCATCATATGATAATCTTGTCTTCATTTGTTCATTGTTGGTTTACCTGTCACGTAGCAACGGTATCATAATATGTGAGAGTCACATCTGTTTACAGAACCTCATACTGCACATTGCTGTTGTTTTTCCGCCCAACTTTGAAATATATTAAATAGACATCTAATGCGAAAGTGTGTACACATTTTTTGGCACCCTCGGTAGTAGAAGGTATTGAAGCTATAAAGTATTGAGTTATAATATATTCGCCCAAAACAAGTGGTTCATCCTCAGCACTAATAGAAAGGAAGGGGTACATCGAAGGGAAAATTCTGTGACCTTAAATCACATATTTTGAGAGAAAATATGACAGAAAATGATATAAGAAAATTGTATGTGTATTTTCGAAACATATCAGTAGATTCTCAAAACCTTCAGATATGTACGTTGCGACAAAATGAATGTCGTTTAAAGATTTTGCACATGCATTTCTCTTTAAAAATGTAATTAGAGATGGGTTCTCGATACTCCTAATAAACCGATGCGTGTGAACAAGAACGTTAGGAATGAAATTGTAAACGGAAGGTCTGGAGTTCGATGTTCTCGAGGGCTGTCCTCTCTGACAGGTTTTCCTGAGTCCTCGTAGCTTAGACCTGGAACAATGCTTTCTTTTAAAAAGTAATACTTTCCCAATTTATCATTTCATCTCATGCATCGTAAGTGTTCACTGCCTGTAATGCTTCAGCAGTTAAAAAGGTTGTTAAACGATATTTAACAAAAAGGATATTTCGACAATATCAGACGGTATCCCTGTAAATGAGTTCGATGCTTTATTATTACAACATTTTTTAATTAAAAGTGTCAAAAGCAGTATGTTTTAGGTGATAAGAAGCACACGTGCACCCATAAGCTTCTAAGTAGAAGTTACCAGAATTAGGAGCCCGACTACTAACCTCAAAATAAAAACGGCCCCTCTTACTTATAATTCTACAGATGTTCTAGCAATAATTCTCTTTTTTTAAAAAAATCACGTACCAGGGTAGTTAAACGTGCTTACCTGCAGTTTTAAGTATATATTTTTGAACGTGTTATTAGTTTCTATCATGTCTTTCACTTTTTGCGGATGTCGAAAATCACGCTCCGGTTACAAAATAAGTTCATTTCTGAGCCCGACCAATAGCAAAGGGCTATCATGTTATGTGTTATACTATCTAATCAAAAATTACTTTTTAACAACAGACCGTATTTCAGCGTCTTTAGCATGAAAGCTAACTTTTCATTACTACCTAGTTGTTATTGAGTAAGCTGTTAATTTGAAGTGACAAAAGAAGACGAGGCGTTATGGTTCACCCTTTTCGGACTATATGAATTTTCAGTTGCACCCTGTGAGTAATATCCGAACCATTTTCCATTTAAATAATTAAACTGTATTAACTCTAGAGAACCATCAATATATTCGTGTTAATGTGTCAATACCTATATTTCGTGAGTGGGGAAATTCATGTTTATTTTTATGTATTAATACTCTTATAATAATAAAGTGAGAATATTTTATTTCATTCGATAAAATATATGAAAGTGTCGAATATTAAAATATCGAGACTAAGCATGAGTAGGTATCGAGATTCAAGATCGCGGGTTCGATCGCGGCCAGGACCGATGGATTTTTTCGGGCGTAAAAATTCTAAGTGTAGCTTCCTTCGGAAGGGAAGTAAAGCCGTGGGTCCCGTGTCGTACATTTATCGGCCTTTTCACGCCCTGGATTGAATAGGACGCTGACGACCTGAGATGTTAAAAAGCGTCCATATATAAAACAAATCAAATAAAAAAAAGATAATCGAGAAAATTTTGTATCGCCCTTTCTCTAGAACGTATTTAATAAAATATATTTACAGAGCTTCTAAGTAAACTTCTGCATAAAAAGAATTAGACGGCTTAGCTTATCCGCTATTTGGTAGCCACCCCTTTTTCATATTTCCCTTTATCCATCTGGTCTATTAAAAATACTTGCCTAGGGGTTCTTGAAGGCTCCATTTTTAACACGTGCTATTTTCATTTCCTATGATATAATTGTTTTCCATTTCTTTCACTTTGCAGAGGGTTTCAGTAAAAGCATGCAAAAATATATAAAAAAGGGGATGCTCCATTGATCATCATTTCCAGAGTATTTACAGCTAATTTTACCTGTATTTATTTACATGTATTTTATTTTATTTACAACAAATTTTATGTGTACCTATCTAAATTTAGTGTTTGCATTGTTTTCAGTTATTGCTCTACAATACCAATAATTAATAAACCTGTACCATTTTGTGCCTTACAATAGCCGCTCAAAATGACGGCAAC
This sequence comes from Metallyticus violacea, assembly GCA_030762175.1. Lineage (NCBI taxonomy): Eukaryota > Metazoa > Arthropoda > Insecta > Mantodea > Metallyticidae > Metallyticus > Metallyticus violacea. The sequence goes on from CM060843.1 coordinate 61,698,666, forward strand.
CACCCTCAATGCAAGCATAATTGTGACGTATGAGTTTCCGCACATTCTTACAAACATCACCTATCTACAGAAATATGCAGCACTCTTCGTAACGGATAATGCCTGCAGGAACATTCCTCGCTGTACAGCTTTCAGGGCCGAGGTCAATGCTGCTTCCCTGTACACAAGGTGGTCTTCCAATTGCATGAAAGGGTCTGTCGTTGATTCTTAGCATATTCTGTCAAGAAACAATGTAAATGCGATAAGACAGAGCCACCTTGTGGACGATAGATAAATAATCATAGATTGCTTAGTCTTCATTTAAGCCCATGTCTCCTTTAGTTGGCTTCGCAGACCGCAAGTTTCTTATCTCAAAAAGATTCAGTGGAGATTCTCCTAGTTCCTGTTTAATTTTTGCGTGCTTTACTGAAACGACCCCTATATTTCTATATTAATTGACTTATTGTCTCACCTATCTGCGATATTTCTTAAGAAATTCATTTGGGCCGTTTCCAAACTTCCATGTTTTTTAGGCATATTTCAATCCTTGTTTTGCTGTTTAAATAATTGAAATGTTCCTACTAAAACCCTTTTCCTTCGTGCATATTTAAAATTTATATTTTCGAGTCTAAATACTTAAAATTAGAAACATGTTCAATATTCGTGCTATTAATAATCATTTTTATGTGTTGTTCTTTTACTATCATAGTCATAGTTATTTTTAACAATGTAATATATTGCATACTTTTAATTTGTTTGATTTGTTGTTTGTTTTCTGTAGGCATATTTACAGTTGATATTTTAAGCCTAAACATTTATAATCCCAACCACCTCCTTGGTGCAGTGGATAGCGTTGTTGGCTTGGCCGGGAGACCCGAGTTCGATTCCCGTACTTAGGCATTTTTCTAAGTTAGGGGGGCCTGGAACAGAGTCCACTCAATCTCATGAGGACAATTGGGAAGTTGCCTGATGGAGAGGTGGCGGTCTTCTATCACGAAAATGCGTGATAGGCTACCGGTTGAGTGCCAGCGTGGTGATCACATGGCCCCCTCCCCCAATAATACAGCCCTCTATCAATGAAGTCGTAAGACGGAGGTAGAGGATGCTGAGGTCGCTGCGGCAAGCCAATGCTCACCTCGGGATGTAGTGCCAAATGAAAGAATTGTGATTCCTTTTCTATTGTGTTACCATCAATAATGTTTTTTATATGTTGTTCTTTCACTGTCATAACCACGGTTTGTTCTTATAGTGGATTTCCATCAATACAAAAATAAATCATAAATGTTTAACATTTTCTAGGACCTAAAAATAAACCTCTTTTAGTATATGTATATATAAACATGAGTTAACGTACTACTTTGTGCGCCTCGTATAGCTTCTATATGTGCATATATAAAATTACTTATTTTACATTAGCTGTGTGTAGATCATTAGTTGGGAAGGAAGAATCAGACATGAAAAGTTCAAATTACAGCCGGGATTCGAACCACGGATCTTAGACGTTTCATGCTTAAACTCTAATCAACTGAGCTACCGCGTCCTCCTTAAAGCATGGAACCAAGTTATATAGCAGACGACTGAGGTTCTTTGTTCCGTGTTTACAAGAAGACTCGATAGTTCAGTTGTTTAGGGCGTCAGCACGGAAGGCAAAATATCCGTGTTTTGAATCCCGACGTAACCCGAATTTTTCAGTGGTGATTATTCCTTTCCTCTTTACAAATATTCAGAAAAGTATTGTGCTCTCCGATAAACTGCATGAATACACATTTGAAACAAATTTCTTGGCAACAAGGGGATTTTTCTTTTACGTTTGTTCGTTTGGAAAGTATATTTGGGAGTGGATAAATAAACAAATAAAATTATATGTATTAAGAAGACAGTCTTAAAGATTTGAAAGTCAATAGCCAAGACATATAAGTAATGCAAGAAAAAAGGGTTATGTATATGGAAGCTGCAAAGAGTCAGCAATGAAATGGGCTACAATGACTGCGGTTACAAGTTCTAAACCCTCACAGGTGGAAAGGTTTCGAAAAATAAAGGGATTAGCCTATCAAACTTAATGCTAAGGAGATGCCAGTTATTAGTATTTGCAAAATGAAAACATAATAATAAGCAATATGGAGCCTTAAGCAAGTTTAACAAATCTCAAAATTTAGTTTCGGTCATGACTTGTTATATTTTCTACAACTTTCATAGTAGGCACTTTTAAGAAGAAAAATTGGGTAATGCTCACAAAGGATTTATACATACAATGACTCATTTGGTAAAAAGACGGATCATAAGTATGATACATAATGTCTTTCATTGAAACAATTAAGAAAACCTGGAGGGAAATTTGTTATCTTAAAGGCACCGAAGAGATAGAGCAGTTTAATGCATACATAATGGAAAGCAATAAGAGTAATGGCTCTTGATAAATTCTCTGTTTAGAGTACGCCAAAGTTACAGCCCACAATAATCCCTGCGGCTCTTGGTTAGCCTATAAAAGAACAAGGATATTGGCAGTCATGGCTTATAGAAATAAAATATATAATAGGTCGCCTGTTCATACCCAGAGAATATATGCCACAAAGAGCAACCTTTCAGAGAAAGTAAGTGTACATTTATTACGTCTCCAGAGAAAAACAACGCGGTGCTCTGTAAGGGAAGCCGTTGAATGAACTGCAATAGTAGTAGCAGTGAATGGTTTACGAGATAGTTTTAATGGTTTGATAAGAATTTAACTTTATAAAGAAGAAAAATCGAGGATCTGAAAAAGAAAAAACATTCTACATATTTCCTCCTGATATCATCATTCCAACTTCTTCAATCCATCCAAAACGTTTTTGGTTATGCTGCAAAGCTCTCATCCGGATCTATTGTGGCTTTCACAATAGCTCCGGGGGAGGTAAATCAGGCGAATAAGCTGGGTGAGTCAGAACTTGAAACTGGTGGTTGCCAATTTCTGCCTTCGTGGAGAAACTTTGAAACCAATTCTCGACCTTTAGACCATTGCATCATTTCCGGACAGTCTGCAAAGAAAAATATTTATTCCAGAAAACAGTCGCATCGACTTGGATCATCATCTCAATGTCCTGAACATCTTTGGACGTGGGGAGCCATGATGTTTCCATTTATTGGGTTGATCTTTGGCAAGACGACCCAAGAATCCTGGCTAATTTATACAAAATCAGTTTTGATGTATTTGGAATTCTATCTTTCTGAAAAACCTCATTTATTTTTTTGCTAGTTATCGGTAAGTTCAGTGTCTATGCTATCCTTTCAACGGATATTCCTTGATCATTCAAGATAACAGAATGAATGGCCTATAAAATTTTTGAAATTGCCATTTGAATTGATCTCCTTAGGCGTTTTATTTTCTGTGCTGAAATGGCCTGTTCTAAATTGGAGCAGTAATTAGGGTGCGGGGGCGTAGTTGTTGTTGACTGCTGGGTTGATGGTGGTTTCGAAGTCTCGGCCGGGCTGCTCACTGATGACGTCGTTTGCTCCAATTCTGTTGAATTTTATCTCAGGGTCCACCGGAGTGTTTCGGGATCAGTATAGATCCACGGGAACGAGAAATGTGTTGCCCAAAATACATAAGGTTGACTTGTTTAAAATATTTTATTCCCATGTAAAGTACTTCCTAACCGTTCGCCGCTGACTTCGCTACTCTCTTAGACTGGCTTCCTGAGTGGATATCTGGATGTCTGAATGTCCCTCTGAATCTATGAATGTGTGAGTGTAAATCTGTGAATGTATTTCTACTGAATGTCTAAATGTGAATCTATGAATGTCCGACTTCTACGAGTGTGAAATGCGCCTCTGAATGCGTCTCTACCGAATGCGTGAATTCCTCTCTGACTTCTGTACTCTAGTTTTTCTACTACATCGCCACGCCTTTCGCTAAATTAAATTCCCTCGTATTTTATCTATTTCTGTGTTACATGCTCGTTATTGGCTATCCTAAACTTATTTATTGGTAACTAAGTTCTCCTGATTCGTTAACTTTTATCCGAAGACCATTGGCTAGAATTATTCTTTCCCCCCTGATCTAACGTCTTCCCACGAACTTGAATTTTCCCAGAACAAGCTGTCATAAATTTCGGCACTTTCCTTACATTCTGATTTCTATTGAAAATCTTTTGCCTTGCTTAGTTTGTAGATTCCTAAATGTTCCCGGAGATAACGCACGTGTTTTCGGCTTTCCTGTAATAAAACATTTTCGTCTCCGTTCTGACATTTTCATTTTCTCTTAAAATATTTTTAAGTCTGACTTTGTTAAATACTGTCCCGTTACGGCCACATATTTCTCTTATTGTCAACTCCTAAGTATTTCCTGGGTAGAAGGTTCGTGACCTAACAAAAGATAGTTTACCCTTTCTTCAGCCTTGTCTAAGGAGCGGTTAGTGAGTGGAGTCAGGTACATATCCGTCTCTTTCTCACATATTTTACACAAAATGTATACAAAACCCTTTTGTGAAATACCATTACCTGTTAAATGACATACAAGTTACAAATTACTTCGATTCCTGTTATACCTATCTCAAAATGATTTTCTTACACATATACATAACAATTATCCTTATCAAATATAATGCCTTTATAAATATAGCTCTGCAGCCTTTAGTTATTTAATTAATAAAGGCAGCCTTATTTCCGGCTTCAAAATGCAGCAACCCAATTGTTGACTGTGGAGTTGGGAAAGCGCTTAACGTAAATAACATAATTATCACAAGTAACATCACAAGATTGTCTGAGATTACTGATAAATTCATGAACATACTGAGTCTGGAAGGCTCAGACCCTCGAGTTAGGACTATTTCAAGAATAAAATGGGAATTTAAATATAATTCCCGTAAACTTGGCTTACAATATTGAAATAATTGTACATTTGTATTATGAATACTTAACCTTTTCAAGCCATCTACCAACAGACGAATGTCGATTGTCAGTAATGTCAATAGAGAAGAGGCAAATACGGATTTGAGACTATTTCATAAGTAGAATAAAAGTAAAAGTAATGTATAGTTAAATTCGGGCATAGATTATTAACAATTGTATAAAATGTTATACCTATGAATACCTATTTAATCAGAAACCGTGCGAATGAAATAGAGTAAGTCGACTATTATGTCAAAACAGAAAAAAAAATACCATTATGAACAGCTATAATGCTTTCAGAATGTTTGGCTGAATGCGCAAAAGTAATAGCTTGAGCGAATACACATTAATTAAATTTGCAATATTATTGAAAACGCAGAAAAGTGGACAGTGATGCATGCTCAGGAATTATATAGTGGGGTAATAGAGTTGTTTACACTGACTACAAGACAAGTGCATGTCGCATGATAATTTCGATAATTTCGATAATTTCGATATCGAACTGTGGTTAGTCAAAATTGAAAATGTTGTTTCGTTTCATTAGTCGATTTAAAGATAACTTCACATAAGTGAAATAGTCATATGATTTTTTTTGGCGGAGTTTTCCATCTTTGGTAAAGATATTTCATTACGGCTCTGCATTCTGTTACAGTAGTAGTATTGACTTATTAGGTCATCAACGTCCCATTCAATTCAGAGCGTGATTCTCATTTCAGACACGTAGAAAATAATAACCATCATAATAAAATTTCAGAAATTATAGCACATGTTACAAAAATATTACACTTTCTCGTGAAAAGAATTATTAATCTAAAATGATTTAAATAAGATAAAAAATTACCATCATTATCCCCTAGTACAAACGTTTCCTAATACTTCCTGTCCTTATTTAAAATACGACCATTATGTTGAACAAAAATTGTTATAATTTGTTATAAATATAAAACACATCCCACATGCAGCTATGAAATCGGCGTTTGTATGCATTTATAGAAACCGGTTGACTTTCAGTGGACGCGCGATTCCAGATAAGACTGTTGTTTAAAGTTCCGCTGATGCAGACAACTGAGCTAGCTCAATCGTGTTTATCATACAAAGTGTTTCAATTGAATTTCTGTGAGATGTGTGTGAAATTTTCTACTTTGTATTGTGGAGTATGTTGAGAGTGAGATGCACACTAGAACAAAGAGTGTTTATTTATGATTGTTATGAGAAAAAGAAATCTTACAAATATTGTAGAAGAGAATTTTGTGCAGAATTTCTAGAAATATCATATCCATCGGGAAGTACAATTTTTACATTGATGAACAAAATTTGAACTGATAAGAGGCCGAAACCAAAAATACAAAAATAAATAAAATAAATAATTACAGAAGAAAAGTTTGAAGAAATAGTCTGTCGATTAAAATGTGTAATATGTGAAAATTAGTCCAGTTAGTTGGTGTATCTATAGGTCTGTAGGTTTAAAGCCACCCAGTTGTTGCATATAAAATTACTGCTGTACTTGAAATAAAACCCAAGGAGCGCAGAAACAAAGTATCCAGGAGGCAGTTTACACGGGAGAGTGTACTGCGGCGAATATCTCAAAATATTTTCCAAAGAATTCAGCCATGTCTGGCAGCGAAGGACAGGCACTTCGAGCATCTAATATTATCCTTAGTTTATTTTTATTAGTGTTTTTTTACTACTGAGGCACCACAGGCGGTGAACACTGATGATACATGAGTTGAAATGATAAATTGGGAAAGGATTTTTTTTTTAGGAAGGAAACGTTCCAGGCCTAAGGTTAGGGTACCTCCTCGGCATTTGCCAATTATGAGGACTGAGGAAAACCTGTAAAAAACCTCAATCCGAGAGGTAGATCCTGGCGGGATTCGAACACCAGACCTCCCGTTAGCTGGTCCGCGCCTTAACGACCTCGGCCACCCATGGCGGTATATATATGGTGAGTTCAATATGAACTACCCGCATGATTTCCCAAGGCAGGTGGCGCGCTATTACGCAGTAACTTTCAGGCAAAATAAATTTTAGATTGCGTAGCGGAATGAAGATCCTGCATTATGTGAATCACATGCTCTATTTACCTTGAAAAAATGAGAAAAATATTGACGTCTCACTTTACACAACTGAGTGGTAGCCGATAGTATTCCTATTTACGACCTTAAGCAGACGAATGCAACACACACTCGGCTGCCGGACACTGGTTCACATTACTTGCTAAAGCGTGGCCCATCCAAATGAATAGTCCAGTACAATGAAATCAAAAGAGAAAAAAAATCTGTACCACTAAATTGGATAGTGCCTTGAATAACTAATTTTGCACTTCGTTAAAAGTTAAACTTCAATACAACGTTAAATCCCTGCTTCGTTATAATATTTTAATTAAGTTTTAAGTCATAAATAGCCTTTCAGTGTTAATATGTTGAAAATAGAAATATACAGTAACAGTACTTATGTATGGGAAATTTATTTTTGAGTCCTGTATATTGTCGTTTTATTTTCCTGACTAATTAGATGTGCCTGCATCTTGCGGCTAGTTATATGAATATATCTTAAACAACAACGAAGTAAAATGATCATGTAAAATGTTTTTCTCAGGGATTAGGTGTAAGAACAGTTCTGGAACTAAAAACAAGAGAACGAATAAAAGAGGTGAAATATATTTTACTTCTGTACACCATTAACAGAGGGACTTGCAATATGTCAACCAAGAGCAATGCGATTATGAAAAGAGATAAACCGCTTGTACTTCTGAAAGAGTGGTCTAGCAAATTAGAGAGAAGTCATCTGTTGCATGTTATTTGTTTTTCTGTTCGTTTTACCAACAAATATGAACTTGAGTGCAGGACTCGGTAATCACAATAGTTTCATTCCCTGGTTATAAATAGCCGTTAATATAAGATATCCAATAAGTTTTATATTAACCTAAATGTATTTGAAATGTCTTATGCAAACAAAAGTATCCGAAGAGCAAATTGAGGAATTCTGGTTAACTGGAATAAACCATGCAACCGATTGCTTATCCAGTTCAAGAAATTTGAGTATTTACTTTTTCCTTGATAGGTCATAATTGAGAATTTCGTGCAGGATTGATCGAAAATAGATGATCCACGATATGTCTGCAATGTTTTGTCGTTATGAACGCAAGCATTTACGAGTAATATAGTTTAGCAATAGATTAGAAACTGGAAATAATTTATCTTTTATAAATTGCGATCACGAGGTAGTAACTATGGAAAAAAATATCATATAAAACTTTATTTTGGATTGGTTATCAGATCAGAAATGACAGAAAATAAAAAAGAAATTAACGGCGTTTTGTTTATATTTGAGAAGTGCATACTATGTTTAAATTTTAATTGTGACTCATGGAATTTAATTTAATAATATGAAAGCAAATTGCTTATAAAATATACCGTAGAAGAACTCAAAGTTTTGTGCAATACCACAATTTTATTTATTTATTTTGTTTTATTCATAGAATTTTACTACTGTTTTTAGAAAATATCGACATATTGGTACAGTGATTACACCTGAAGTTATAACTTGCATAATGATTTATATTATTTGCTACCGCTTGCTGATATATTTTAATATATAAATGTATATTGCTAAATACTTGCCATAGCCCCCATACTCACTCGTAACACCGGTCTGCAAGTCAACGTTCAAGATTTCCTCCCGATGTCCAGGGTTTTAAATTTGATGTATAATGTTTACAAATTATAACTCCTTTTGTTTAATATACCGGGTGGAAGAGATATAGATAGATAACAGCAAGGAGATGATTCTGTACTACTTTTTAGATCTTGAAAATGCGTTTTAAAATGTTCAACTTTTCGTATTATTATAAAGCAAATACAGAATGATCAGAGGGAGTAACAAAAGAGAAGATATAACATAGCTGTCAGTGTTTTTTCTTCCCTTTATTTCTTCCTTAAGTTCTTCGTTTCGCCACAATTGCCTGATAGTATGGATTTGCGGAAGTTTGAATAAACTTGGTACACACTTCAAACCGGTTTGGAATAAGGAGATGCGCGCGCTTTGCAGACTGAGCAATGTGCACGTTTTAGCCTGGAGTTCAAAGCACAGAGTTGGTCGTTCAATTACAAATTACACCTTTGTACTTAAGCATGTAATTACTGCAACATTCACCGAGTGCTTAAATAAGTATAACTTTTCTCTAAGTTACTAATAAAGATCGATTACTTATATTTCGTTTTATTAATGGGTTATGCAAAACCATTAAGATGTTTTTATTTCATGGATTTAATTAATTTAAGTATTGTACCTATTTGGAGTTTAGTTTATTAGTAAATGTTTAAGAGATAATTTGTTTATTTTCTTTCATTCTTGATTCAACGTTCAGAGAAACGTGTGTTTTGTTTTCAGGTATTTTCATTAAGAGTTAAAATGTCGCTGCAAATACAGGAAAGAACTTTCTCAGGAAGTAAAAACCAACATCAAACATTAATATCATTACCAAAAAGTAACTAACACAACGTTCTCTAGGCCGCTTTCCGAAATTTATTATCTAAGCAAAATAACGGTCCCCTCCACCACGAACCTCCATCCTTAACACTCACCTGCACAGTAGTTACAGAGAGAGGAAGGCTTTGTCTGTTTTTTTCCAACGCGTTTTTCTACAAGTATGAAAAATAGAAGAGAATTGTTCTTAACCTTTTTCATTGTCCTCGTCAAGACATCTTTCAGGTTCAAAGACTAAAATCACAAAGTAGATTTGCATTCACAACAGATGTACATTAAATATAATTAATATGGAACAAAGATCGCTTTCGAGAACTTTCGTTTATGGTTCACACTTAGAAAATCACGCCAATAACGGCCGCAGCTGGCTGTCATCATAGGAGTCATTCTCCATAAGAAAGGAGAGAAGATGATCTTGTTACTCCCAGCTGCAAATTTGTCTGACTGGAGCATTCGGAATGTTAAGCAACGTTCTGGGGGGAAAAAAAAAAAAAATCAACAGAAAGTGCAAGAATCGCCAAGGCCGATTTTGCTACATTTGTGGTAAAGACGCCAAATATGCCAAATAAGTAGACAATTATTTTATGAGGAAAATGTATACACCAACTTCCGAATTAAAACGGGTGACCTGTATAAAGGTTTTGTACCTCATGTGTGTTGAAAATCTGCAGCGCTGGAGCGAATTAAAGCACAAGCGTTTAGTTTTTGGAACTCAAACAAATTGAACTTTCATTTTCCTAAGTCAAAATTTTCACGTTAGAGAGGCTAAACTAAGATCCTCAGTTATTGGAGATCATTAAAGATAAATTCAAGGATAATGAAGTACATTATGAAGAACCTTCTGGGCAATTATACCAGCGGGGGTTGCTTTAAAAATTCCCAGCCTGACTCAGAGATGTCCTAAAGATGGCCAAATTGCCCTGATAGTTGTTGAGTACCATTCTTTAGATGGCACGCTGTAAACTGTAAAGTTTCAAACGCGAAAGTGTTGTGACTTTCTGTTACGATCTTGTAAACAAACTAGTGTTAACTTTTTTTTTGCAAAATGGATAAAACTGAAATACGAGCTGTGATAAAGCACTTCATTTTGAAGGTTTAAACCCCCAAAATATATATAAGAAGTTAGATTCCACATTAAAGGATTCTTTCACTTCGTTTTTTGACAGTTAAAAATGGACTGCTGAAGCTTGGTCGTGCATCCATTCAAGATGATGAGCGTTTAAGGCGTCCCAAAACTGCTATGACGGATGAGATTGTGACAAAAATTCACAACGCCATACTCAATGATCGCCGATTGAAGGTACGCGAGTTGGTTGACATTGCAAAAACCTTCATAGGCCTTATCCATTACAATTTACACGAAGTTTTGGGTATGAGAAAGCTTTCCGCTCGATGAGTTTCGCTTTTATTAACAATGGATCAAAAACGAATTCCAATGAACATTTTGTAAGGGTGTTTAGACTTGTTTAAACGCAATTCCCGGGAGTTTTATAATAGTAGATGAAATATGGATTCATTATTACACGCCAGAGACGAAGGAGCAGCGCAAACAGGGGGTGGCTACAGGTGTTTGTGCACCAAAGAAAGCAAAAAAGATTCATTCTGCAGGAAAAGTCATATCTACAGTTTTCTGGGATCTTCGTGATGTTGTGCTCGCAGACTCTCCAGAGGGGTAGAACCATCACTGAGGAGTATTACGCTGCACTGTTGGACCAAATGCAGCATGCTATTCAGGCTAAACGTCCAAAGAAAGTTCTCTTTCATACGGCAATGCGCCTTGACACACGTCTAGGATTGTGCACGACTGCCGCTTTCAAGTGCTTCCACATACCTATCTATGTATAAAGTTGCTACTGTGAGTATTACAGCGAGGAGCAAGGTAAGCACTTTCAAAGAGACTTTTGAGTGAAGGAAGAGAGATATCAGATTCTCTGGGATGTGAACCTTCTTGCAGACTACACTGGTGTCTCGAGAGAGTTGTTGCAGATGCAAAACACATATGATTTTTCCTTGCAAAGATCCTTTCTTTTGCAATAATAGTACTGGTCTATAATTTCACCTATGTACATGTTTTATATTCCGAGCAAATGTAGATATATTTTGATACCATAATAAGTACATTTTAATAACTATAATTTAAAATATTAAAATTAAATTCATGGGTCACAATTAAAATTTAAACATAGTATGCGCTTTTCCATATAAACAAAACGCCGTTATTTTCAAGAGTGTATCTTTTATTTTCTTCCCTTTCTGATCTCATAAACAGTCCAAAATAAAGTTTTATATTGACACTGTTTGCATATTTACTACCTCGTGATCGCAATTTATGAAATATTCTATCTATCGCTAAACTATATTTTCTTGTAATTGCTTGCCTTGATAACGACAAAAAAATTGCATACGTATTGTGGATCGTGTATTTTCGATCATCCCTGCACAAAATTCTCGTTAAGGCCTATCAAGGAAAAAGCAAATACTCAATTTTTTTTGAATTTAGTATATGTTAAATCTAACAGGACAGTTATAAAATGTTTGACTTCAAAACTTTAATGTAGTTCATTGTATAAGAAGATTGCAGGAAAGTGTACTATCCTCTGCCTATAGTTCTATTTCCAACCATTGCTGCCTAAGATTGTATTAAAGGTTTGTTTTAATGTTACTTGATACATTATAGGTCTTGCTTCTTTAGCACATAGTGTCCTCGTTCTTTTCTTCCTAAGGATAGTTTGACTATTTAAAACAATTATTAATCCATAATTGACATTATTTTTACGATGCTTTCAAGCCACTGTGTCATTTCGCACTCATTAAAATTTTATTTTGAAAACAAAATGTAATTGTCTATTTGACTTTTGGTTAAAGGTTTATTTTAATTTACGAGTGAATTAAACTAGACTGATATAAAGGTATGCAGCCGGCATAATAAATAACTGGTAGTTCAACCTGAGTATGCTATGATCAATACACAATAAATCGAAGATAGATTACCACCGTCGAAGAGATCTAATTTCAATGGAGATGCCGATTCCCACCCCCGGTTGATATGAACTAGTCTATGCCCAAACTAATGAAACAAAGAACTTTGTAAGCAAAAATTTTAGAAAAACTGTTTCTTTATAGTGTTAAACCTCTTTTCATACCGGGAAGGCATCAGACAGCAGGCATTGGTGATTTCTGAAATAAAACAATCAATTGGGGAAGGATGTTTTGGGAGGGAAAGAAGTACTCTAGATTAAAGCTTAGGGTATCTCGGCATTTCAAATGATGAAGACTGAGGAAAACCTAGAAAAGCCTCAGTCAGGAATAACGATGCTGACAAGAGTAGAACTGCAGATCTCTAGTCCGAGTTGCAACTTTTCGCCTTGGCATGCATTGTCGAGTCACATTAGGTAACCAGTGAACCTTCCAGTACGAATGTAATGAACATTATTATCCTGAAGCCATCGTCAATAAATTTCATGCAAAATTGAATAAACAGCTCAAGTGTTTTTAATAAATTTTCGTTTATCTTCCTTTATTTAAAATAATTTCGTTTACCTGATCTGGATTGAGGCTCTTAAGTGACGAACAAGCTTTGCTGTCTTCAACGATAGGCCTGCAGAAGAAACTTAAATCTCGTTAAATGCAAAATGCACTCACTTAATTCCGATCGCTTTAACAATATATCTGTCGAATAGATAGCTCTATCGCCTTCCTCGTATGCTAACATATGACTTTTAGTTGCATAGCTGCCTTCCTGTAACATTTATTTTGTTGCTTTTTACCCTAAATTGGTTCTGCGTCTGCTTTTGTATTTTTGTTGTAGACTCTTCTTAGTTCTTGTACCGTTTATTTCGTTTTTCTTTGCAGCTTTAAACTGGTCTTTTTAGGATCGTTATGGAGCAGCCCTTCTGAAATATGCCTTTACGACAAACAACATCTAGGAAAAAAATTAACTTATCGTCGGGCTGTCTAGCTTTGGAGATCAGCTCAGAGCTTCCAGAAGAGCAGTTCAGTATCTCAGAACCAGTACAATACTTTTACATTATGAGAAATTTTCTGCCTAATGGCTATTGTCAAAATTTATATTTTTTGTACCTTCTGCAGTTTCCATTTCCATTAACGACACTCTTACCCGCACAGAGCTTATGCCATAGCATGCCTTCTTCAAAGCTTAGATGATAATTAAAGTTAAATAAAAAATGTTAATATCAATCAATAATAATCTTTCTGCTCGTTCATCATTTTCAACAATCATTAATGGCCTTATGAAGCAAATTTATAGCTAAAGATATCAAAAAATGTTAAAATACGAAGATTATTAAAACAAATAAAATATTTTATTTCAAAATTAGTATAAACAAATTAAAATTTAATTGGGCATTAAATACTATGAATTAAATGCTATTAAAAGTGAATGCATACTTGAAAATAAATAATAAAATTTTATAAAATAATGTCTGTATAAATAGACATTTTGGAGCAAATATGAGAAGTAGCATTAAACAAAATGCACAGTTGTATTCAAAATCGCTTTAAAAATATGCAAATAAAACTAGTCATTTAAAATCTGTTGATAAAGTGAAAGATAAAAGTTGCAATTTCTTGGTTATTTGTTAGAGCAGGAAGAGTTAAATAATAATATAGTAAAATAAAATGGGCAAGAACACATAAGAAAAAATAAAAAAAATTAATACAAACTGCAAAAAAAGGGTTTTAAAAATGCGTCAACATGATAAAATCTACTTTAAAAACCGATCTCTACAAGATATTTAGACTGTCCAAACAAAAGAGGGAACAGATCAGATGGGCTTGGATTTTTAAAAGATGAAAGAAGACAAAGTTGTTTGTTCATTGATAACAGTAGTGACTTATACATAGGAATTCTCTTTAAGTTGCTCTGTTGCGTGTTTAGCCCTGCTTTATGAAAATGTCTCCTTATTGCCACTCTCTCGTTAGTGCTACACAGCAATATTTTTTTCAACATTAGGAAACTTATCGATATAATGATTTCGTGGAAAGGCTTAGGTACCCAAAAACACAGGAGGACGAGAACCGACTTCTAATATAATACTCTTAAATTTGTTAACAAGCTAAATAAATTAGCAATTTAATAAATAAACTTAATCAAGATTGATCACTAGTTGTAGTATAAAAACAAAGAATTACACTTTAAAATGATTATTACAGTAAGAGCATGGACTTTTATGCAATTTCAATTTAACATATTAAAACCGAAGTAAAACATACTTGACATCACATTTGCTAAAGAAAAAGACAAAATAAAATATACCCCAAAATGCGACACAATACAGCTTGCAATAAACGTATCTAAAATATTTGAGGCAGTATAATAACAATTATTATACAATTTAAAAAGTGTGCCAAAGGAATTTTCCAGGAGTAAACCCACAGTTAGAATAATTCTTTAAGTCATTTCTTCAAAGCAATCCAAAAACAGCACAAAAGAATTCCCAAACTCACATTAATAATCCCATACATTTGGAAAAGAATTCTTCATTTACTTTCTTAAAAGATGCCCCAATTTAAAAATAAGTGAACAAAATTCTATGATTTATCCTTTTGACAAAAGAATGCCTTAAACAAACAAAAACACCTCAGTGATGGCAATGTGAGAGTTGACCGCTGCACCCCCAGAAAAGAGATGAACTTTAAGCTCCAAGGAGAAGCCATCCACATACAGCGCGTTGAAAGCCAATCGAAGGCGTAGACATAGGTGTTCTGCGCTGGGCAGCCCGCGATCAACTCAGTAATCCCTCGAAAAGAGTATGAAAGGCAATCATAAATGATGCTATTGTTGCAATTAATCAATAACAAATATAAATACATGCTCCTACCGGTAAGCAACAATCACTTAGGTAAATTTTCAATAAAGTGGGCATCATACAAGAAACGAAAGAAAGCAGAGCAGAGAAGGAAAGGCAGATTACACAGGGTACAAATAACGCCACAAATGATTTAATAAAATATACGTTTTTTTGTTTGTTTTGTTTTGTATTTTGCTTTCTTTTTATTTCTTTGTTAAATGCACTTTTAGCTACCAAGTGATAACGGGTTGACCTAATATTTTTCCCAATCTTCATTCTAAAAATGCTGGAGAAGAAACCCCATACTCAAGCAATGACCAAAATCAATGCCTTCATGAGTAATCACATCACAAGACATGCAAGATAAAGGCATCTAAGCAAGTGCTAATTTCGTCTCCCTCGAGTTCGCATGTTTAGAGGAACTGCATTCTATCAAGGGTAATTCCACAAATAAACTCAAATAAGAGCTCTAAAACTGGTAATAAAGACACAAGGGGTATTGTAGATTTGGTAGCAGAAAAGGAAAGAGAGGAAACGTAATGTATATAGGTCACTGGAGCGCAATATCCTTGAAGAGAGAGTTCGGAATACAAAAGTAAATGAAATATCTTTCCGGAGTGAGGGGGACAGAGAAAGAACTCTATGACGATGTTCCCAAGCCCCATAAAGGGGGGAATGGGATTCCGAGTTGTAGGTAATTGATTTGGCCCAAGCACTACCCCGTCTAATTTCTTTAAAGTTTCACGTTTCATCAGAAAAGCAGAACAAGAACGCATAGATCCGTAAAGACGCCGTCGTTTAAGATTAAGAGAGAGGAGTGGAAGGGAAAACGCACGGAGAAAGGGGTTAAAAGGTACAAAGTAAAAAATTAATTGCATGCACAGAGAGCTGTAATAATGAAATATACGACTTGGATCACTCGGGAGGAGGGGGAGGGGCGGAGTAGATAAGAAGAAAGTGAAAGTGGCGACGAATAAGGAATCAAAGAAGCAATATTGATGTGATAGAGCATAAAGAGCATTAACTTAAAAAACGGAATATGGATAACAGATGTCCTGGCACTGTACAGTTGGGTTGCCACAACTGCTGATATTATAAGTTCACGTTCGGCGCTGTGTGTGGACAAGTCGGGTCGTTTCCGCATTTTCATTACGCAACACACTTCGCTTTCCTCATATTTAATTTCATTTCAGTTCATATTAACGGCTCCCTGCCATTCTGCGAAGACAATGACATCTGTCGGCTCTAAAACGCGTTCACTGTAAATTGAATACGTACCCTCTCTCTCTTTTTAAGACATTGTTTCCCATTCGTTCCATTCTTTTTTATTTCCGCATTGCTGACAGTGTTAGCGAAAATATTCAGTCGTAATTTAAAAAAAAAAAAAGTAATGCATTATCTTGTATACCGTTTTTAATTGTCAGTGAGAATCATAATTCAAACAATTTTGAATTTATAAGGAACTTCCTTGTATAATTGTACATTTTATCAACGAGCTTACGTATTTGCGGATTTAAAATATAGCAAATTATGCATAAACAATGGCTGAACTACGATTAGGATTTGCTACTTTACTGGGCCGTGTAGCGTTTGCAGCCAACAATTAACATCACACGGATCTAAAATTCTTCTAAAGTAGCAAGCTGTAATTATTTGTGTTACATATTTTGTAAATAGATCTTGCTGTGAAACAGAGAAGTTAGCTAATGATAATTTTTGTTATTGACTGGGTTAAGAGACGTTTTGGATAAGTATTAAAGGAACCAGAATTATTTTCTAATCTACTAGTCTACGCTTTATGTTAAAACAAAATATTTGTCGACTTGGTGCCGCACGAAACACATAGAGCAAGAGGTTCAAAATGCTTTTACCAGGTAGTTTTATGATATTTTATGGCGTTATTTACTTTCACAAATAAAAAAAAAAGAAAAGAAAAGAATCATGTCACTTTTTAACACAGTCTCCGTGTATTTCAACACAATTGCCTTTGAATTAACTTTTATGTCTCTGAAATAATATACTGAAGAATTAGCTATAAAATATTCTTAAATGATGTCTTTCGTCTCATTTTCATATTTTATTTCCTTCCTGGAAAGTATCTCTACAATTATTAACAATAACGGCTCATGGGCGCTAAATCTAAGCTGTAGGGTGGATGATCCTAATCGCTGATTTACAGCTCTTCATAACACACTTTGCAATATGGAAATATGGAGCACCGTGGCATAGTATAATTCCCCTCTTTTCGTAATTGCTGCTCGCAGTTTATATAGAGAGCTGCAGTCTGGGTTAACATTGGTGTTTATGCTTTGAAGTCAGTCTCCCTGCAGTTCTGGAAAAGTGGGGTTAGGATATTTCTCCTAGACTGGACAGCCTTTACGTCACTCCACGGACTCCCTTTATGACAGTGGATTTTGCTGGAGCCATAGTTTCATCTCGTCACAGTTAATTTCAGAACTTGCTTCTTTTTGACACAAAAACAAAAACTTTACACACCACTCCTGTGTTGCCGAAAGAAGTTGCGGCGCCCATCTTGCACTAAAATTTTTCTTGTGTAGATACTCATGCAGAATGTTAAAAAAGACAATTCTTGTAAGTTTTAATCTTGTCTTCTTCAAAGATAACGATGGATTTCGGTGTTATCACTTGTACAGTCGGCCCTTATGTGATTTATCTTCAGTGTTTTCTCGTTTTCGAGTTTTCTAATCAAAACTATTTGGCCATTATTTTATCAATGAATACGAAGCGAGAGCTTCCCAAGCACTAAGAAATAATTCATTTCTCCGGGACTAAGTCATTCCTATAGAAAAATATGCGCAACATACCAAAAATTCACAAATCTCTCTCCAAGACGCTTGCAGACATCAGAGTTGCCCAATTGTTGAGTAATAATAAGTAAATATAAAGTGGTTTTCAGCGCAAAAGGTTTTCCTGTTGTTCTGTAACATTTTGGTAATAAACGTTTATTGTAGTTATTTTAAATTACACATATGTAAGTATAACTGTCACATGGACCTTACGGCCGTAAATGCTAATTCCGTTCTTGTAACAATCAAAATATACATACACACTTACATACATATACACACATATATGCATACATCACATGCTTTCCATGAGTAGTTTTATATGCATATACACAAACATGGGTAGAACCCCCACCCCTGAGGCCCCCCCTTTCCTTTACCTTCTCCTCAACTCACCTCTTTTCTCTACAGCCATTGGCTTTCTTTGTATGGTCTTCGCTAGAAATATTTCCTATTTGTATGTTTATCTCTCATGCACCGACACTTCCCGGCAGATGTTCAAACTTCTGTTGGAATAAGAAATTGGGGTGGTAAATACTCAGTTTTTAAAATTTCCGTTTCCCAGCATTCTGTCTGAATATCCCTCCAGGTATTGCTTTCTCCGCACAGTGAGTAAATTCTTTCTTCTACAGCATTAACTAATTTAGCACCTAATCTGAGTCATGCGAAATATCTTCTTTTTTCTCTATCACAGATATATCGATAATCCCTCTCCCCCCTCCCGCACACCTGATCTATTTGAGTTTGCAGGTTAAGCGATATCTTTTCTGCGTATTGAGTCTCAGTACTTCACTGGCCATACCGGAAACTTATGGAACCTACCTCTGTATACACTGTGCACAGCAATACAAGCAGTTGTCTGAATTTTATCGCGGGAGAATTGTAGCATAGCGAGAGTACGGGATGTCATTTCGAGAATTGGTGCTCCTGTTAGACCAGACGTGTCCACAGTGAAACGAATATGAAATTAATGAATCGAGGTAGGACGAACATACAGACGTGAAGGATCACAGTGGCCCCGTCAAACAAACAAATGAGCAGACAGACTATTATAAACACGCGCAATGTGATGCAGTTTCATTGGCCAGCTGTTAGGGAGTGGCGTAGTGTAGCTCAACTTGGCAGAAGAGAGAGTAGATTATTGATGTGTGTGTTTAACTATTTTTAAATGTTAACAAGGCCATAGTTACGAGTAGTCTGAAAATGTAATATAAATAATAAGAATGGAATAAAGCTCCATTAACAATGCTGACAATAAGGAAACAAAAATAGCAAGCATGGAATATAAAATGCTAGAATTATAACATCACATTGTTCATTTCTAACTCTTATAAAATGCCTGTTCCTTTTAAACACTTTGAAGAGGATCAAAGATGGTGATTATGTATCTGGATTTTACAAAGATCGTTTGTTAGAGGGCGTCATAAATACTTTAAAGACGTGTCTATTTCTGAACTGAAGAAGTCTTGGCAAAATGATAAAAGAGTGGAAAGACGCAAAGATGCTCGCCTTGGGGACGTGAGCACATCGTTTAATTAGACTGTGGGCTAGATTTACTTCACTCTATGCAGGAAACGATCTGGATGCATTCACTAACGTTCCTATGAAAAAAGAACACGCACACTACTTACAATAAGTGCATGAGAATTGTGCAATGCTTCCAAAAAAGCTGTGATTATAGTAAGAGAATGTGGGATGTGCTAGGCGAACATGCGGTCTTCTCCCTCACTTCATGGAGAAAAAGTTATATTTACATACACCTCATTTATTCTCTGTGCAATATGTTCAATACGATAAATACCTGTCGATGAGATCGCCATCGACCAAATCAGCCAAAGATAAAATAAATTAGTTATCATTTCTAAAATTGAAATATATATATATATATATATATATATATATATATATATTGAGAAGAGGATGGCAGTTTGATAGGAGTAGTGTAACACTTTATTGTATTAAAAAGTAGTACATTTAAATGTTCTATGCTTGCCGTCATAGCATATGCAACTCTCAGTGAGTCTAAGTAAAATCTATTAGGTCATCCAATAATGTGATGACCGACGCAACGGCCAGATGAGCTACAGGAGTCCGGGCGGATGGAGTTTACCGAACTACTACATTGGCTTTAGGTCTGACGTTTGTCTAGTCTAGTCTAATTCTAGAGTAAAGTCTGCCAAGAATATTCAATGGCAAATACTTGACCTAGTTGTTCCAATCCACAAAGAGTGTTTATTTGTAATTCGTATGTCCTTACCGAGTGCCAAGTCGTAATGCTAATTATTAATAAGTTGCATCCTCACACTTTAGACGAACTAAAGAATAACATCCGTCAAGAGATCAATTTATTTTCGCAAAGAGAATTAAGAAAGGTAAATGGTAATTTCTTAGATGGCAGAAATGTATGAAAAATGAAGCCAGGCAGTGTCAACTTCTCCTGAATAAATAGCCTTTTAAGTACATTAGAATTTATTAAACTGTCACTCTAGTGTTTCTATCACAGGCCTGTTGCCTGCGTATAACGATTCTAGTGTAGCTAGGCTAAGTGATCGATGGCTCATTGGCTGGTGCGATATTTACCAAGAAGTACACAAAGGATCTGAAGTGCTTAAACTTTTCATATTTTAATGCATTGCTGATATAATTTTAATTTATTCTGATAATTACAATGCATTTAATACAACAAAAACAGAAGTAAATGATATCTTAAATAGATTGACATTAAATATGCATTTGCTGCAATTCTTGCCTCTTTCTCTGTGCGTGCGCAATATCACTAGAAACAGCGCTCTCCATTTAGCTCTCCATTTTAATGGTGAAATGCTCTAAAGTCCGTACACTTCATTTATCACCTACACAGTCATCAATCTGAAGTTCTGATTCCATGCTTACGGTCATTGAAATTCTGGTCTCTGAACCTCAGAATGGTATCTGGGGCACTTCAACATTTAATTCCCAAACTAGGAACTGACAGGACTGAAATCCCCGTGGTATGGATTCACTAGATATGAATGGTGATAGGGTAGGCTGGCACGTGGGGCTTGTGGTGCCATATAGTTCGTTTATCCCTAAACGAAAAATCACACTTAGCTTCATTATAGACTATCATGTTTTAGAGATCGCTCCCAACTTAAGTCCCAATCTTTATTCTTATCTATATACGTAGTTTAAAGTATTATCCTTGAAATACATGAGTTTAATTTTGATATATGGCAATAAAATGTATGAATTAATTGTAGAAGAAAAATGTAAAGATAAATAAATAAGAGTTTACTTAAACGTTTATAAATGGATAAATTATTTATATAAATAGGCTTAATCATTGTAAGATACTAAAAACTCAAAATTCCATTCTGTGTACAATTAGGGTATGAACAAATATTGCAAAGACAGATGAACAGAAAAGTGTCAAAAAATTAAAGGAAGATGTAAAGAAAAGAAAGCAGAAGTAAACGTAATAACATATAAAATAACTTTAATCTTAATTCTTAACACATAGCCATTATAAAAGTCTTATTTATTTTAATTTTCAAGTAATTAATAATCGTGTTATTTTGAGTGCACGTATTTGTTACATTTGATTAACCTTCAAGATTGGTTATTTGATAGCTAAATCTTTTTCAATAAATATTAAAATTAATAAGATATTAGATTATTTTCTTTGCATAGATTCAATATACATAAAGTACAACTTGTGATTCCAACTTCCAAAACTTTCGGTGGTATATTTAAACAATCTTCCAAAATACATTTTTATACAAATACCAAAACTATCCCTAAAATTTGTTGCATAATAATCTATATTTAGAGTTATATAGTGGCAAGCAAAATGCAAACATCGTAACAGAAAATGCATTCAGTGGTTTGCTGAAATGAAATTTCCCTCAAAACAATACTACCACAAAATGGTTCTTCACCCCATTTCCACAAAAAAGTCATTTCTTTTGTAAATGAACTGTTTGCCTGCCGTTGTATTGGAAGAGGAAGAAAAAAAAACTTTTTTTCTATGGGGATCTGAAAAGAACTTCGTCTATTACGAAAGGGTTCAGAGTGTTTCTGGAATTGAAATCACATCTAAATGCATAACTTTTACTGGGTTTGAAAGCATGCTCTGGACATTGAATTGCTATGAACTGGTTGTAAAACAGTTAATTGTTTTCATTCATGTATGAACTTCATGAATAATTCAAAATGTCCTCTAATGTTGGATATATTTAGCTCAGATATAATGGAGAGAACTGTTCTTAAAACTAGACATGGAACACTGTTTTGAAACAAAATTTAACGATCTACTATACAAACCTATTAATTACTACATTAGTATACCAACTACATTACCACTAATTAACTGCGTACTAATATGATATCAAACATTAATTTGTTACATCAAGCTAGTTTACAGTAAGTGCTGATGGAATAAACCAGCAAACAGAGCTGGGTAAAACAGAGTAGCAGGAACGACAGCTGGAAGTGTTAGCAACGCGCCCGAGGCCGCGGAATTACATGCTAGCTTGTCCTAGAGAGTAATTTAACAAGACAGAAATTGCATCCGTCCATTCCCACCCCAAGTAATGGGAAACTGCTTAAGCAAATGTCAAAAGTGTTTGGAAAGCTAAGGTAGATAACTACAACATCTCCTTGTTTAATTAAAGTTAGTACATAAACAATTAAATGCATCAACTCTTGATCTAATAAGTAAACAGACAGCTTTAGTTGGAACTAACTGCTGTTAGTGGTCGCTGTTAACGATCTAGTAGATATGCACTTCATTTACAGATATGGAAAATAGGAAATCAAAGCATTATTAATCATATATAATCTAGTCGACCAGTTTTTAAACTGTGATCCGTGGACTCCCGGGGGTCCATGAAGCATTGGAGTACTGTTAATAGCATTTATTTGTAAATGCGTATATATATGTATATATACTAACAATGAATTAAGAGAAAACAAAAGGTTATATCAATTTATGTGTTTATTGAAATAAAATGAATTAAAATCAATCTTATAGAATCTTATAGGTGCCGTAATAGTTTCCCTGGCAACAGCATGCATCATTCGGCAGCAGTGAACTGCGTAGGCTGTGGCTCGCCTATCTTAGAGAGCTCCAAAATTTTCCGTATATTCAAAGAAGACAAGAAAGCATATGCATTTCATATCATAACATATAATTGAAAAATCCCTCTATGCATTCAATGATCTAAAAACAAGCACAGAAACCGTTTATAAATATAATATAATAGAAGTTTCCTATTAAGTTCAATTCGTAAACGAAATGCAGCATGATTGAAATTTACTAGTAATGTTATGCCCTAACATGTTGTTAGACATTACTTATTAATATTCATGCTTAATGCATTTAATACTTTCATTATTGTTACGATTATTACCGTTGTGTAAGGTTACATTATAATAAAAAGTTTGAAATATTTTAAAATTTGCATTTATTTGTTTCTTTATATCATTAAATTGTGTAAACCAGGAGAGTTTTAATTTAGGATTTTAAATTTACAAGAAATCTTATAGATCCGCAGTTAAGGAAAGTTTTAGAACCGCTGATCACTCTCGTTTTCCTTGTCATGTTCCACATTTATCGTAATGCAACTCACCGAATACGTGTGCGCCGAATTTCAGTGCTTTATTTGACAAGAGAAATTGTATTAACCCTAGATTGCTACAGCACCTCAGTGATATAAATTTTTACTTGGTTGTTATATCTGTCTCATACTTCCACGTATTTTCAACAATAAGGTAGATATTGTTGTGCACGGTCGTGTTTGTTGATTCTCTCTTCGACTGAAATTAGTATTGAAAGTAATTATGATTATAAGGTTTTGTAACACCCTTGCATGCATTACTGCTTGTGATATTTGTTTATAGGTAAAGAGTATTTATAGTTTTTATTTTTTTAATATTGTTATAGTTACAGAGGTTACGTCTTAATTCTCTTAGGGATGACTTCAAAGAAACTGTTAGGAATATCACAGGTGAACATGAGTGTGACAGTAATGGAGAATTCAGTGATAATGAGAACGATAACTTGGAAGTGGAATCTGATGTTGCTGATGAACAAAGTACTTCAGAAGAAAGTGATAATTAGTCGACATTTCTGCTAATGTAATAATGGGTTAGAATGGACCCCAAAAAATTTGGGAATTGTTCATCAGGAACTTTACAGAGAGTTACATGCCTTGAGAATATTGTACAATAGATAAACAGATATTGGAAATTGAGATAATTGTCTATTTAGGATATATATTCCCTTCAAATCGGATAAGTATGGTATAAAACTTGTAAATTTTAATGATTCCAAGACTTATTATATGATAAATGTCATTCCATATACAGGTAAGGAAGGGGAAAGGAGAGAAACACTGCAAATAAAGATGTACGTGAACTAACAGTGTCCATGGATCTGGTTGGAAGAAATTGGTTCACGTCAATTCCACTAGCTGATATGATGCCAACTCTAACATTGGTTGAAAAACTGAGAAAAAATAAGAAAGATTTTCCTTTTTCGTTTCTACATTCTCGCAAGAAGGAAACTGGTTCATCCCAGGTCATCTTTGATGACAAAACACTATTAGTCTTATATTTGCCACATAAAGGGGAAAATGTTACTCTCTTGTCCACAATGCGCTATGGGAAAGACGTAAATGAAATGACAATTAAATCATAGAAGATACACTTTTAAAATGAAACCAAGAGAGAAGCTCGCACATTCAATCAGATGGTCATACTTATTTTTTTCCTCGAAATACCCGAAGATGGTTCCTACGATTCTTCTATAGAATCCTAGATCAGGCTGGAGTTAATTCTATTGTCTTATTCCAGACAGCCAACAAGAACGGCCGCATTGTAAGAAATCTGCAAGAAATTGCCAATTAACTCAATATGTGTACCAGAGGCAGAGACTCCAGAACAAGAATATGCCTCACGAACTAAGAGCTACAATGAAGAGAGTGGTAGGAATACCTGAGGATGAAGAAGGTAGCATTCCAAATGCAAAAGCTAAACAAGTAGGTATTCTGCTTGCCCAAGATCTAAAGATCGAAAGACAAAGTCATATTGCGTGAAATGTCAGAAAATGTTGCCCTGAACATAAACGAGACATTTATGTGAGTTGTTTGTGAATTATGATGTCCAAGTCCACATTTTCTTTAATGGATAGTGGTGCAAGTGATGTCAGAGACATTTATTAAACAAAAAATAAATTTAAATAAAATATAACGGCGCTGAATAGCACCCCATGTAAGAAATAATATGTGATAAATTCAGTATGCAGTCTAGGGTTAAGAATCATCACTAAACGCTGCTAGAAATGGATTAAAACGATTAGGTTTTATTGGTAGATTGTTTCTGTACAGAAACAGCTGTTTGGTAAAAAAAGATTGAGAAATGGATACGATACCATATCTGATTGTCAGGAGCAAGGACTAGTGCCATATCCGTAATGTTATTTATAAAAAACTCTTATTAATTATATTTCCATTGTCATTATTTGATGTATCTGGCACTATTAACTACTTAACTGAAGCTACCATATCCTTCCAAAATAAAGCATTCCTTCCCCAGTTGGTGCTTCCAACTTCAATGTGCCCTTTCCTCAATACCAACAACCATCATTCCTTTAACAATCATATCCGGACGGACTTACCATTACATCAGGTTCTGAAAACGTAGTTAGTGAAAGATTGACGCAGACTACGTTATGTTGCAGACCTCATCAGGTTCAGGGAGGTTTTATCTACAGAGGAGGCCCTGCCCTGGCCGTAGGAGGAGCATCCTCATTCGTAATGATCGCTTTATGTTAATGAATGTAAGTTCTCTGCGATTGATGCACCTCTGGGGAGGCCAGAAATCGTTTGCAACAAGTAGAACACGTGAACTATCTGGAGAAGGTTTTACAAAGTATATGTGCAGTGCAGGAGATCTCTGCTGACCAGATAATAACGTATCTCTCGGTTACAGTTTGCCTTCGTCCATCAAAATTAAACATGAGCAATACAGCAATCTATTCCCTTCATAAGAGAGAAAGTTCTGTTTGAGGGAATCGGATGGAAAGAAGGTAGTATGGAGAAGGTCTGGCGAACGTTATACACCTTGCATTTTCTCTGTAAGGATTCCGTTCAATGAAGGTTCAGTGATGATCAGCACTGAAATACGAACAGAACTGGTGTTCATTGCAAATTGCTGCTTGATAGTTAATTGGAATATATATCAAAGAGATTCTGACAGATCACACGTGTTTTTGAACTGTAGGCGAGAATTTCATCTTCATGTACCTACTCATTGTTCATTATCACGCAGTTGAAATCTCAGCCCGATAGAACATGCCTGGTATATACTTGGCAGACGTGCCCCATAAACGGGCATTAGAAATCTTACCTTGAAAACGCCTAATCGAATTACGGGTTTCATTAGGGTGTAAAAATTAATATCTTCAGATTTAACATTTTAAAGTGTTTTATTGTGATGTTTAATGATGTAACACTAAAGTTATAGAGTTGAATTAGCTCTATAAGACAATTATATGTTTACCTAAGATAAGAGTGTTAGTAAATAACTGTATTAGAACTTTGATTCTGTAATTGTTTTTAAATAAAAAAACATCCGCTCCAAAATACATATAGAAAGAATACAATGGGTAGCAGTACATGCAAGGATATGTGGTAATACACTCGAATGTACGTCACTGGATTTGGTATTGACTATGAATATGCCATAGTGGGTCATCAAATCACACTCTTTGGCAGAGTTAGAAATCAATATGCCACTTGTAGTCAAATGGGATTAGAAAGTTCAAAGTGGAACATCTGACAGCTGCAGTTCAGGAAATATAGAAGAACATTGAGACTACCTCAGTGAACTTTCAGGTAACATCTTCACAAGCACAAATAATATGCATTTGGATTGATCAACATGAAAGACATCCTTTTGGGAACAATTCGATGCTGACATGTCAACTTTATTTCACGTAGTATTCGTACTAAATATAAACTCCATTAAATTAGTTTCTAAACCACAATTTGGAACGGTTTTTTACTCGCTCAATATAAATAACAGGATTGCAACTCAGTGACGTATAGCTAATAGTACATATGCACTCTTCAGATAAAAGTACTTCTGAAAAATATTCCAGGCCACGAAACAAAAACCAATTATTTTATCTCACTAGCAAACATCAACAATGTTCTCATAGCGCCACGCAACACTCTCGAAGCAAATTGTTTACCTGCCGTGCCGGTGGATTTGAGAGGGGAAAGCATATTCATAGTCTGTTTGCGCTTTGTGTACAATGTGATGTAGTATTAAGCTCTTGAAAGCCTTAACCTGAATTCGCTGTTTAGGTCAAAAAGCCTCAACATCATGTACTGCAAAGTTTCCTTCCCAAATAATCTCTGCGTGAACCTAGGCATGATACCAACAACCACAGTAAGCCAGCCCCTTCTCTCCTTTCCCTCTAGCGTAAAATCCTATTTGCATATCACGAAAATCGCATTTTTGGATCCAAAAAATCCGACCTCTGGCTATTTTAAACCCCAGCAGTGCAGTTCATACAAATGCCATCTTCCGTTTCGGTACACTGGAGAAAGACAGAGCTCGGGATACAGGAGTCTGCTCCAGTTAAACCCATTTGGCTTGTTAGTAGCATCGAGCTCTCGATGTAACTTTTGCATTCCGCTTCGAAAGTTTTTATTCCAAGAACTCCCAGAGGGGATGTGTTCCCTAGCGCGCCGCTCTTGGCTTAATGACTATTGATTTAATGTTTTCACAATGTGCAGAGCTGTAACAGAAGTTGCGAGGAGGTCGTCCGGTTGAAGTGGCCGCGGCGGATTCAACGCGGCAGCACAAAGGACTCGCCTGTCCTCAGCGGTGTTTGGCTTCACTTGGTGTAACGGAAATGGCATACGAGGGACTGTGGGCTGAATGCATCCACGCGAGCTAACAAGGATAGTATCGTGGCAATTTATAACAGCAGTTAAGATGCGAAACTTAGTGTGTCACAGTTACTAGAGACGCACATACACAATCAATTCAACGAGTGACGAATTATCCATAAGTGGTAGGGAGGGGAAAAAATAGTTCTGAATTTGTACACACTTCAACCTTACAGTTTCCCTTTAAGGTATGGGTTTTGCTTGAGAAAGTTATCTACAGCATACTTGATCTATTCTATGTTGGAACAAATTAATGATTGTTTACGAATATAATTTTTCTTGATTTCTTAATTCCTTTTTTCATGAAAGAGACAGCTACACATTTTTCTTTTTGGAATAAGAGCAGAAACACTCATGGGGATAAAATATCGTTTTATGTTTGCTATAAAATTTTGAAAGCTGTGAAAAGCTTTGTTTTGTTTGTTTTATGCAACAAGAAATACTTTACTAACTGAATAGGCATGCTCAATTATGCTGTTAGCAAAACACAAATAATGGTATTTAAAGTAAAACATCCCGAGTTAGTTAGAGTTAATGAAATGACTTTATATGCACGTTCTTGATAGAACACATTCCTGTTGGAAACTTACATTAAAGATGGCAATTATGCAGTTATATTTAATACATGTGCTATCAGCAATAATATAAGAAAATTTAAATATCTTAGCATTTGTTTTTATGAGTTTATGTCTTTTGAGACCTTTGGTTTTCGCAAATATACGATAAATTTATGGTATTAAAACAAGTAAATTAACATATTTAAATAAAAACAATCTTAGTGATATATTTTATTTTACTATCTCTGGTTAGAAATGTTTATTTTCCTATCAGACTTAACCTAACCTAACCTAACCTAACACAAAAGCTACTATAATGCTCTTATGTATTTCTGGTTCCGCCTGAAAGACCCAAAATTATATATTTTCTTGCACAACTTTACAAAATTACCAATATTTCTTTTCCGTCTGTCTATCTTCTCGTTTTCAAAAGCAATCATCCTCTCATGACCTTAACACACGCTCAGAAACTTAGTAGTAATGTTAATATCGTTAAACCAAAGATCATTTTACTCGTGGTAACTACTTCCCGCCTTTGGAATGCATTGTCACAGAACTTTAGAAACTGACAAACTCAGGAGAATTTCATAAGAACTTGTTTAATGTGATTAGAAGTAATAGTTTCCTTAGATTTATATTTTTGTGTTACATAACAGACATTCGTTTGTTGCATGTTTCTGTAAAATGTGACATCCTGTTATCATTCATTTTTTTATCCCCTTCATAATAGCGTTACCATTTTTCATGCTATGTGTTGTCTAGTAAATATATTTCCATTCTCTTATCAATTATAGCATATAAGTATGCCAATATGAATTGCTTGTACTTTGTTATATTGTTTTTGTTACTCTTAAATTTTATTACGGCATTAACACTGTAACTTAATATAAATATTGTTAGGTTGGTAGAGCGGAGGAGAAGACCTTAGCTTTGATATAATAAATAAATGTTTTTTTTCCCAATGTAACATTAATTGATGTCCAATTTCACATGGTATCACCAGATGGTTGTGTTAATTTATTACCGCAATTTATCCTAGCAGGTCCTGTTAATTAGTATAATCTCACAGAGAAGGTCGTATTGCCTACTGCTGTAGTCTCAGGGAGAACTTCATATTCACTTAAGGTTTTCCACCAGCTTAGTGGTGCACCCTTAACAAGAAGGTCAGATTAACTTAATGATAAAATCTGAAACAAGATAGTGTATTAGTTCGGAGGTAGCTATAGCGGTGCAGTCCTATGAGAAGGGGTGTATCAAGTTAGTGCTCAATTTCAGCGGGAAGATGCAGCCTTGGGAGAAATATTGTTGCAACGTCACACTGATGTGATTGTGTTTACTTATTGTGGAAAGATATTCCGATAAACTTCAAGATCTTAAGTTCTGCTGGGTAAATTTCATCAAGAGGGAGGCCATATAACCCAGTCTTACTGAAAAGCTCAAATCAATTTTCTGATTTAACTTCATAGAAAAGGTTGCTTTGAATTAGTTTGTGATCCCACAAAGAATTCGTATTAGTTTAGTTATGTCAAAGCAAGTTTTTAATTTAGGGTTAAAGCTAATGGAAATCACTTTAATTTTGTAATTAAATTTCGAAAATTGTATTAATTTAATGATTCAAGAACTTATAGTTAGTAATTTAATATGAGATCATATTCACTTAGAAGTTTAATTTAACAAAGATCGTAGTAACCTATTTGCATGGTCTCGCCGAAGTCGTATTTGCAAATGTCTGTAGTATCCTTGAAAATTTATTAGTTTCATATTGTACTCTCGTCGATATCCTATTAACTTAAATCAGTCTCGCCGAGATCACTTAGATTTACAAGGAAAATAAAACAACACCGCACCAAAGTCCGTTGTATATTATGCACTTAATCCGAATGCAATGAAAATATTCAATTTTCTGTACAGCAATTTTCTGTTGCTTACTAGAAGGTTCCGATTAGTCGCTCTTCTATTTCGCCAGTAGAGATTGTGCAGGTGCTTGTATCGCAAGCTTTAAAGTAGCACTTGTCTTTACAGGTAGACCACAGCAGTATATCGGAACATAGATTAGCCAGCAGAGGAGCTGGTCAGGAATGCATTGTATCTCTGTTATTGTTTAATTTAATTTTGGTGATATCTCTGATGCCCTGTTAGCGAAGGAAATGAATGCTCCTGAGGTGGGAGGTACATGCATTTCAGCCCTTTTGTATATTGACGATCTAATTCTATTATCTCTAGCAAGGATGATTTACGCATCCTTGAAAAGTATTGCCAAAAATGGATCATGGGGTGAATATTAGCAAAACAAAAATAATGACGTTTTAAAATGGGTACGTATTTGGGAGAGATGAAAAATGCTACTACAAGAGACAAAAACTACAAAATATTATTATTATTATTATTATTATTATTATTATTATTATTATTATTATTATTCGTTATTAGAGGTAGCCTTTAATGTAAATGGGAAATGGAATAGCACTTATCTGTTATTAATAATAAAGTATGAAGTCAACTAAATGAGTTTCTACGTATTCTGACTCGCGTTCCAGATATATCAGTAGACACACAGAGAGGATGTACAGTGCTATGATTAAGTATTCTGTTATGGAAGTGAAATTTTGGGATGAGAGAGAGCTGAACATTAAATAAAATTCAAGTGCATTTTTGGAAAAGGGTTCTCGGGCCCTCCAAAGGAACGTCAAACGTGTGCATCATGCGGGAGGTGGGTTGTTTTGAAGATACTGTCAATAGTAAAACAAGGACAGTGAAACAAAGGATTAGACTAATGCAGGAAGACTAGTTCACACTTCGCGCTAAATGTTATAGACACCAGGTACAAAATATAACACCAACGCTTTGGACTGTAGAGATGGAAAGAGAACTCAGAGCAATTGGTCCGGGTAAATAATACAATGAAAATAATAAAAATGCATTGAAGAAAGATAGAACAAGGGTAGAGGCTATCAGCAGGCACGAAATCGAGGCAGAAAGTCTCCTTGATCCTATGAAATTAAAAAAAATTAACTTGGGGTAAAGAGGTATACTCGTTGTAGGAGAAAGGCGAGATTAGGAATGGCAGGTTGGAAGGTTAAGAAATAACGGATGGTTTTGGTAGGAGAATCTGTCCATTTTATGGAGGGGATAATGAATGGGTACATATTCTGGCCAAATATACCCACTAGGAACACCTGATAAAATCTGTTTCCATAAAAGAAATTAAGGAAGGAGATCAATTAGCATATTTGGAGCTGTTTGTGGATCACACTGGGTGAATATGGGAATTTTCCTAGTCATAGTACGCGAAACTAGAAGCAATTTATTTTGTAGTAAGAATACAATAAGTAGTGTAATTGTATATAGTATGTAAGGTGTTTCTATTTATATATCTGTAAATATCCTCCTTTCCATTTTTAAATGTTTATTTAATGATTATTATTGCTTTAAACTATATGTTGTTATTACTTTTCTTCTTTATAATTCCGTACTCAAGCATATGGATATATTTGTAATGTGAGCATGGAGTTTAGTTTTATAACAATAAAGACACTACTACTAGTCTAAAGAGGTACTTACCTACCGTTCTCTCTTAGATCCCCCCCTCCCAGGGCTTACTTAGTAGTAGTAATGGACTTTAATTCGTAGTTTTAAAGTACACTAAATAAGTATAACTGTCGCATGCACCTTACGGCGGTACATACTGATACCGTCATTGTAACAATCAAAATATACATACATACACACATACATATACTCATACATGCATACATTAAACGTACATGATATATACAAACATCGATATACTAAATTACACGTTTTCTATAAGTAATTATATATATATATATATATATATATATATATATACATATATTCAAAAATGAATAAAACCCTTATCCCTGGGCCCCCTTCACTTTACTCACCCTCCTATAGCCATTAATATACTTTGTCGGTCTTCGCTAGAAATATTACCGATTTGTATGTGTATCCCTCATGCACCAACACCCAGCAGGTGTTCAAACTCCTGTTGGAATCCAGAAATTGTGATGGTAAATGTTCATTGCTTAAAATCTCTGTTTCCCTGCATTCTGCCAGAGGTCCTCATAAATGCTAGGGGAGAACCTAAGCATAATACTGAAACTTGTTCTTTCCAAAATATCCTATGTAATCCATAATTTCATCTCATGTATCTTCCATGTCCACTACAGTAATAAAAATGAGTGTTTTAATAATATTCCTTCCATTCGCTGAGACCATATTTGTTTCTTACTGTAGCATAGCCCAGATACTGTTTAGTCAAACGGAAACCTTATTAAGCAAGTGGTCTTACTTAGTGTTGAGTGGGATCCTCCACTTAGTGCAGCAGTTCAATGAGATAATTACCTCGCGTTTGTCACATTACGAGGGCGGTTTGATAAGTAACTTGGTTCGCATACTAATGGGAGGCAACAATAATATCTGTATATGTGCCCGTACATTTGCTTTCATTTTAATGTTAATGCGTTGTTTGACAGTTATTTAAATTCACGCGTTTCAAATGACAGTGAAACGAATAAGATTGGATTTTTTCTGGAAGAGAACAGAAAATAAAAGGAAATTCATGGTATGATTTTGCTTACATTGGGTGACGCTAGTCCTTCCTATAAAAAAGTTAGACTTTGGGTAAATTAGTTCATGCGTGACAGAAAAGCATCGAAGCATCGAAGACGCACCAGGTCCTGGAGTTCTAAAAGCACTGTAAAACCCATGTTATTGTTTTGGCTGGCAGTCAAGTGAAAGTGCGCGAGTTAGCATAAATAATGGACAGTTGAACAAACTGAAGACAGCGATTGCGGAAACTCGTCCGGGAAGGGCATAAAGGCGCTGTTTCACCGTGCGCCGGCGCATTCATCGTGGGAATAAATTGACCGAATTACGATTTGAAATGATTTTCTATCCACCTGAACTCACTCCTCCAGCCTACAATCTATTTCTGGAACTCAAAACTTTGTTGGCTGGCCATAAATTGAAGTGAAATGAAGGGGGTGAACAAGTATTTTGGGGGCCTTGAAGAAACCTCTTTCATGAGGGAATCACGAGCCTGGAGAAACATTGGAGCAAGTGTCTTGAGCTTGGAGGGGACTTAGTCCAAATGAGCCCATAAAGATTGTATTTTATTTATTTATTTATTTATTCTGACAAGCTAAGGCCATTAAGCCTTCTCTTCCGCTCTTCTCTTCCGCTCTACGAAACTAATAATAATTACATGAAATTTTAGCGACAATATCATAATCACAACATTGACAGTAAAGTAACAATACTCGTACAGATATAAATCAATGTAAAACATGATGTATAAAATTAAATATATGGTAATACATATATAAAATATTAACTTAAAAAGAAGAAAAAATAAGAAAATAAAGAACACTAATATACACAAGCACCAGCAATGACAATTTATACATTGTCAACCTACGTAAATCCTGAAAGTGAAAATAAATATACAAGCAAAACATAAAATTAAACCCTGACAATGCTATGAAGGAGATAGAAACATTTATGATATAATAGAATGAATAATTCTACAGCAGGGGAAAATAAATAAATACATGTATTGTAACAAAAGGAATCTGAATCTAGAGTAATCGATTATTTCTAATAATATTAAACAATTTCTTATGAAATGCTCCTAAAGTTTGGCAGTCTCTTTGGCAATGCATTCCAGAGACCGACAGTGGTTACGGTGAATGATGAGTAAATTGATGTACCGTGTAATGCAATTGTATGTGCTGGGGACTCAGAACGTGTGTTAACATTATGAAAGGAAGATCGATTGTGAAAACGAGAAGATAGATAAGATGGAGAAGATGTATGGATAATTTTGAAAAGTAGTGTGAGACAATGAATATTTCCGTCTTTCAGGTGGGACCAAGACAACAGTATGGAGGGAGGGTGTTAAATGATCGAACAAACGCACATCGCAGATGTAACGTATGCACATGTTAGAAACACGCTGTAGTTTTTGCGTTAGGTTAGAGTTTAAGTCTGTGAGCAGAAAATCGCAGTAATATTTTAGAGAGTTTATATCATAATTGGCATAATCAAGTAATCAGCAAGCGAGAAGTTTGTCAACATAATTGATGTGATATAAAATTGATATTGACACATATACGCACTTATTATTTGCACAGGATTATAACTTCATTTACATTCTCATAACGTAGTGATCTGATTTTGCACAGAAACCGTTAAAGGCCTGCAATCACTTAGCGATAAATATTAAGGCATAATACACGCACAATCCCAGAAACACATTACATAATTAATGTGCGCTAGAAACTGCATTAGCTTAATCACATTAGTATGAAAGTTTTCAGTGACTAAAAAAAAAGCAGTTTTAAAGGGTAGCAACAAAATAGTGTCTGCATGGCCCGTGATTTATCCTGAACTGCACTGCTCTTCCCCCTGTTTTGGGCCCACGCCCTGCCGCAAAGCTCTTCTGCGAGCGTTGATTGCAAACACACACATAAACAGCAGTACAAGTTCATTAAAGCCATTATGCATAAATCAGTGCTAGCATAACGTACTACCGCGCTGCAGGAATGATGCCACACCACAGCAGTTTGCACAACTCAAGTTGTCCGAAAATGCATTCATTCGTAAACATATTGCCTGCTGCATTTATGAATTTTGTTTAAATATGACCGCAATAATGAGAGGCACGAACAAATAAATATCTTTATAATATAGACTGACAGCGGTCAATAGCATCTTTATGTACTCGGTTCATAATACTCTTCCATAGAAATTTATTTTTATTTGTAGTTTTATTGCTGTTATTCATAAAAATTATACTTTTTTGCATTTCATCCCAGCAAAGTGTCCATTATTTGTTTTTTTTTCGTGAACGATTATTCTTACAAATATCCTGAACTATCCTTTGTGTATTTAATTTATTTACGAATTATATGTCCATCAATGAATGGTTTTTAATAATCCTGCCTAATTTTTCCATTGTCATATTTCCCAGGACTCGAGAATCGTGTATATGAGAGAAATCTGATTCTGCAGACGACAGTTTAAAGCTTGCTTTTAATTTACCTCTCTCTCACTCGGCATCTACTGCATGTGAGCAAGTCATGCAGAAGTGACAGAATTAGTGCTTTCGAGGAAATACATTATTTTATTAATTTAGGTTATTTATAAATGAGCAGGTAAGGGATTAATTTTCGAAAATAATTCAATAGCACGTTTCGTTATTTTTATGAATTTTTTATCCCAAAAATCGACTCTTAATTTCAACTTCAGTGATAATTTTGTAGTTTTAATTTACAGGCGTGTATCTTATACATTTCTTTTAAACATGCCTACTACTTCCTTAAAAACAAAATCATTAAATTACCTTACACAATATTTTAATCACTTTATATCTATGTACGTTTACCTAATCCTTTGTTGAATGATGTAACCTGGTATTATTCCAAATGGCACTCTTTTCTTAAGAATTCTGTTCATCGCGAACATAATACTTAAAATTTTAGTTCCTACACTAAAATGACTTGAATAAATTTCCCAGCCTTCAAACGATACGTCAATATTAAAAAGATAAGGCGATAATGTGCTACCATGTCTTACTTCTAAATTAATTCCGTTCTAAAACTATATTTTTTCTGACGATTGTCTTGATACACATTTCATATCGTTCAGTTTAAATGTTTTGAGTAGCATTATTTCTACATTATATTCCACAATTTTTCATGAAGAACCGTAGCAAAAGCTGAAATATAGTTCATAAATACGCGTAACACTGGGCTTCAAAGTTACATTTCTTCTCTTTTGTCTCTATTATCTTCCTTATAATGAAAAAGCAATCTAAACAAGGATCTCCTTCCGTCTAAATGCATTCTATTCCTTAGTTAACAAAATGACTGAAATTACAGTCAATTGCTGTTTTTTTTTTTTTGTGCAAAGTCCGCATTTAATTAATGTATTCCTCTGTAGCAGTTATATAAGCTTCTATTATCCCTGCTAGTCCTGGTGGTCTAGTGGTAACCATACTTGCCTCGTTAACCAAGATCGCGGGTTCAATCCCGGCCAGGGTCGATGGATTTTTTCGGGCCTAAAAATCCTAAGTATGTTTTCTTTCGGAAGGGAAGTAAATCCGTGGGTCCGTATGTAGATTTACGGCACGTAAAAGAACCACAAGGCTGAAAGAAGAGGCATTTGAACAAAATTTACCAGTCATTTCACGCGCTGAATTGAAAGGGACGCTGATGACCTGAGATGTTAAAGAACGTCCATAAATAAAACAAATCAACTCTTATTCCTCTTGGAAACTTATTTCTCTCAAAAGTAAATTTTTATTTTAACGAACTCCCACAACGCTCAATAATGTTCTACAATATAGAAAAGTTGTCAATACAAAGTTTTAATGGTATACGTGATAAAGTCGATTAAGCTAGTGGTGTTGCAGTGAATCAGGTATCATCTTACAATACTGGTGCAGTAATAAAGCTCGCGGTAGGATGAGAAGAATAAAATCTACTAACCCCCGTAAGGTGTAAATATATTTGTGTAAGCGGTATTTTATAATCAATTGTTTTACAGTGTTTTTTTATTTTTAGTTAAAATTTATCTTTTACAAATCATGCATTTTGTCACAAAGTTACTTCACTTTTCTATAGATTATAGATTATGCTATACATAATAGCATAACTCGCATTAACGTCATTAAAACACATTTTAAGTGAATAGTCTACAGGGTGTCGTATGCTATCAATACACTTCCGAGATAAAATACAGCGTGGTACATTTAAAAACTTCCATTCACAAATCGAGAGCGTATTGGCGCCATAAAACTTGGGTGCTACAAATAAAATAAATTAATTCTGTACTCGCAGAGGGTGCTGGAATTTTTGTTCCCTTTATACGGCACACAATGTACATCTTCTTAAGCAACTATCATTTACACACCTCAGTTCTTGTGTACTGATAACCGAACTTCTTGGTAAAACTTCCAGCGTCTTCTGTAATGACCGACCACCTAAATTTATTTTATTTGCAGTACTCAAGTTTTAAGAAGGTGAAATGTTACATTGCGGTGACTTTGCGGCGCACAGAAAGGGCGGGGGATAGGTTGCGTTGATAAGCGTCCGATTTGCGAATTGAAGGTTTTAAATATAAGGAAAACTATACTAGACGCAGAAGTTGATGGCAAATGAAGGTCATCCAATCAGTATGCATAGCATGTTTTCAAATTATGTGGGTGTATACGGAAGGGAACTTCTCGTTTCATTCAGAGGAAGCCTGAATGACCAATTCCTGAGGTTTTTAAAAATCGACACTTGCTCTATACTCGGGATAAGATTTTTTTTTTAATTTGAACGCATTATACATAGTTTTCTTACTTTGACTAAACAACAATTAACGTTTATTTATAGAGGAATCACTTGTACTAGCCTCTTATGATATTTTAAGCACAAGTAAACACAGGCACACACTTATCTACACTCTGTCATAATGCAGTGTCTTGAAAGTGCCTTACATCGCCCTCATTGTTTAGCTTGTGTTTACAGTTGAATAACAAGAATTAAACGTGAATATCTCATTGGCTATTCATCGTGCAAACTAAGAGACCTGTACAGACAGGAACATTTAAGCCGCAACTGTATTATAAATGTGTTGTGTTAAATAGAAATGTTGCCCACTCATTGTTACAGATAACAAGTATGTGCTATAACTGACAACGCAACTGTGCGAAGATTACACACGATTGGACTCCGCGTTGAAGTTTTTGCATCTGCTTTACAAATGATATTCTCATATTCCTGGTATCAGAGGAAAATCAAGCACTTGGGGGTTTCAAAATTGTTAGACGCAGCTTGTTTAGTTTCCTGAATATGTCACAACTTAACATGAAAACATCAAAATGTTCGCGGATTTTTAACAGGGAGAGCTAAGATACACATGAACAGTATATCAAATTGTCTCCTTACAACTTTTTTATTATTCTATGGAGATTTTTTTTATTTTATTTAATTTATTTATGAACGCTCTTTAACATCTTAGGTCATCAGCGTTCCATTCAACTCAGGGCGTGAAACGGCCGACAAATTTTGCTCAGAGGCCTCTCTTTCAGGCTTGAGGTTCTTTATCGTGCGTAAATGTACGACACGGGACACACGGCTTTACTTTCCTTCCAAAGGAATCGATACTTAGAATTTTTACGCCCGAAAAAATCCATCTATCCTGACCGGAATCGAACCCGTGATTTTGGGTTTAGGAGGCAATTATGGTAACCACTATACCACCAGGACCGACTTTATGGCGTTATATAATAGATAAGCTCTCTTCAACCTCGAGTTAAAGTTGAAAATTATACTATCTGTAGAGGCAATGAACATAAACATGTTGGGAAGAACATACAATAAACAATTAGAGACTGAACGTTTTCTTCACAGGTGATTACCAATGGCACTCATGTCGAATGTCCCTATTTTGTGTTATATCATATCACACAAAACTTTAATTTTATGACTGGGAAAGGACGTTGTGACACTGAACAAATGAAGATAACTATGGCGCGCGTCATACACGTCGTGTTGTTTATATCAGATCAGCGGTCTCTTCACGCAACGTCGTCCATTTTCTATAAGAGCATGCAGATGCACCAGAACAGTAAACAACTGCCAAACCCTACAGCCAGCGATCCTTAAATCTGTTACCTCATCTAGGCAATGGACTTGATGTCAACATTTCGTACCCTGGTTATTAGTTAGTACTGTGACATTTTTGCACGCGATTCCTTTGTTCTCAATGCCTATTCTTCCCCTTACCTGGAAGTTCCGTAAACTAGTATTTGTTTGCCATTGGTTGGTAAAACTATTGTATGTTATAGAAGCCGGCAATGCGACCGTCCTTGTCCCCTGTTCTGATTGGAGTCTCGGGTCTTCTCCGTCCATTATACCCAGTGCTCCAGTTAACTTGGAGCCTTTAGCACATTTAGTTGTAATGCTATTAAGCACGTTGAGTATATTGGTTTAAAGATATCTATTGTACTCGTAGTTTGCTAATTTAAGTAAGAAAAATTGGATTTAAAGCCAATGTGTTTAATTTATTGTAATTTGTGGTCGCCATAAAAGCATTTTATTCATTGCGTAAGTACGGCAGTTTATAACCTGGCTAGGTCCTGATAATATTTATGAAGCATTTGACATATTATTGCATAGGTTTTAAATGTGCCTGTATTTTCAATGTTTTATGTTTATTAAATGATATATTGCTCTATTTTTTTTACATAAGATTCATTTTTTAAAACTGAATCCCGTTTAACAAGTGAATTATATATATATATATATATATATATATATATATATATATATATATATGTGTGTGTGTGTGTGTATATATAATTATTGTTGAATAAAATGCATTTAAATTGTGAATTATTCTTCTCCCGTACTGGCAAGTTATGTTTCCCGGCTATGCCCTAGGTTTTTACCTGCCAGTATATCCCAAAAGTTAAATCTAGGCATCAAAGGGAGGGTGTCTAGTTGTAGTTATTTATTTACGGAATAGTGACAAAGCTCTGTAGCTAATACTTATTTGGTATAACAAATTAACTATTTGTCGAGCATTTATGAAGGTCCGGCATAACAGCAAAATACACTTGTATTACTTAGTACAGTTATTTTATGAAATCTATGAAATTATTTCAATGGATTTTAACATACTAGAAAGCAAAATTTCAGAATTATACATTTGATATTGAAAATGTACATCAAACCATGAATAAGCTTTCGCGTAACCTTCAGATCAGATATCAAATCGGTGGAAAGTTTAGTCTTCTGTAAATACTGTTAATGCTTTAGCAAAACACATTTGCAACCACTACAACACCACCATTAGCGGAAGGAGAGTGAGAAGGGGGGAGGAACGCGCATGCGTGCCTGTTATTCAATTCCTGGTAGACTCGCGCTGCATTTACTGAGTGGATGAGTTCATGCATGCGTATTTTTTTTTCTCCTTTTTTCCCCCCCTTTGTTAACACCGAATGAGTGCCAGGTAGATTCTCTCATTGTACATACGTGAAATTTCATGAGAGTAACGGTATGTGCATGACGGCACAGGGAGGGTGGGGTAGAGGTAATGATTGACTTTATCTTCTCATCCGGGACGCATGGCTGAATGGCATCTGTTTACAAACCTCGTTCACATTGGTGAGCCGTACAGACGGGTGCGCCCACAAACACATACTAATCCCATACGTCACCGCTGCGGTCCAACACCAGCTGTCAGTTATTAAAGTTAACGATCTCTGAGGTTATAATGTGTCAACATTTCGTTAATGTTACGGGTCTGGGATGCTGTTACCCCATTGAACACGCGAGAACATGGGAGTTGCAAACTTGGCCGTCCATATCTCAACAATGAACCGTTGAGAAGACCAGTAGCTCTCCAAGAATGGCAGCTTGCATTTGGTTCATGTTATTATTGCGAGAAGATGACACGGATTATACTAATGGGAGTATTGTCTCCCATATCACGTGACGGGTGTTTAGTAAGTTGCTCCTCCACCGAGAAAATAAAATGACGGCACGCCTATTATTAGATGTACTGCAGTCGCATTGGGAAGCAGAGCTGTGGTGAAATTGTTACTTGCAAGCAGCTCGACCATTCACATACAAGGAATCGATTTCATCCAGGTGTCCTTGGCAGGCTACTATCGCTAAATTAACATGGCCTTTATGAGTTTACAACATTATGTAGACAAAATTATGCCACCAACTTAAAGACCTGCTTGATCACGCCATACCATTAAGTCAGGAGCATAAACTTGGTAAATACACATCGTTACGAGATTCTCCTCGGTGAGATTATGCCACTAAATTAAGCTACCTCATTTAAGAGATTAAATCTGAAGTAACAGAACTTTCTTGTAGAGATCGCATCACAAAATTAGCAACAACACTTTCAAGAAGTGACATCATAAAGCTAATAGCTGAACGGAAATCTCGCTGCTGGAATTACTTCTATTTAATAAGATATGTTGCCTTTGAGAGAGTTTATCATTAAGGTAGTACCATTTCCAAATCAGCTATAAATTAAATCAAAAGATGTTCTCTCTTATGAGATGGCAGGCAGACATAGAATGTCACTAGTTTCAACTCATGTAATCAGACTATAACGGTAAATCAATGCTTTGACTGATGAAAAATTCAGAAGGAAGCGTTATGAATTTGAATCTATTTGGCATTAGAAATCAGACCAATTCCTTGGAAAAAATCACATCATTAAACTGATAATATCACGTACAATTGTTGGTGATATTGGGAAGTACATGCAAGTTTGTACTTAAAGAATTTTCTGGCCAGGCTTTCAGAAAATAGAGAACTATATTTTTTAGTGAGACCACAATGCAGAGCTAACGGATTACTCCATCGTTAGGACTTTGGTCTACAACTATCTACAACAACTATAGCACACAGGCTTCGAAATCTGACTAGTCAAGTTAACAGATTTTATCCAACGTTTTATCTTGTGAATGTCAAGTAATTTAGGTGCCGATGAGATTATGCTCTTTTTTAAATATTTCTTCTATTTATTCTGTTGAAGACCTTATCCGATATGATGCAAAGAAAAAGTTAATAATGCATTTAGTTCTCGCATTATGAATTGTTAAAATGGGCATACTTCGGTTAAAGCGTCCACTATGGCGGTACCACGTCAACTAGCAGCTATGAAGTTAACATATGACCTTCCCAGAGAGCGCAAACCGCTGCTTTGATATTACCTCTGAGTAAGCAACATCTATTCCGTGACAGTATATCCCTAGACAGTAAGACCAGTACAAAATGGCACCACTTACCTAGTGTAAGAAGATTTTTGCCAATATTCATGGTTTTTCAATCTCTTTCGGCCCCTAATTTTCCTTTATAACTTCCGAACTAATAAATATAATTCAGAGAGGTTTGGTTTCATACCAAGTGTTGAAAATGATTGTATTTAAAATCAAGGTTGATATGTACACCTCTCCGCTTTTACGAAAACATTTAGTAACGCGTTCATTTCTTGCCAAATGTTTTCTTGAAGTTTCACGAGAGTCCGTCACCAGTTGCAATGTCTTTCCTCTCAGTATGCCCTAAAGGAAGAAATGAGGTAAGATTAGGTGACTTTGGGGACCAAAGCATTTTAAAAATGTACACGATTTTCAAAAATAAATCATTTCACCCATGCTAACATTAAACTTGTTGCCATTTGCATCCTCCTTCCTGTTCAAGACACAAAGATTGCTGTGCAATTCTTCATATAATCATTGAACATTTCCATCTAAACTCAGTGTCCACTTGTATGGAAGAATGTGGAACCAATACAATAACTGGCGCCGTTTCAGATTACACCATACTCCAATTTTTCATCATTGAAAAATGTGATAGTGGAAATGTCGGGTACTTTGGCCAGGATGGCATTTTGTGCTTGTGCCTCTCCAAGGGGAGCACCTCCATGAAGAATGAATGAAGAATGAGTGAGGTGAATTTTTCGAAGTATTATCAGAACTGGGGCGGCAAGCATGGATGCTGGCAGGGTCTGCAACATCAGCCAGCTGAATTCAAGTCCCTTGGAAAGGTCCTATCATACCAAACACCAGGGTAGAAACCTTCATGGAGAGCAAATTCCAAAACCGCTCGCCGCACGCTGCTAACCCACATCACATAATAACTCTGGCATGAAATTATATGAAATGGAAGAGGGGGAACTCCTGATAGGAAACAGCCTGGTGATCGAGAGATCAATGCACATCAACCGCCTGAGTCTCCCACTCGATACATGTCTCTGTTGCAAACGCAGGACGAGGATTCACACCAGCCCAAATACAAGTATACTGCAAAACTAGCCTGCCCACTTAGAACCACACTATTCAGTCGGCATTCCTGGACGTGCATTGTAGAATTGTTGGAGCAGCTTGTATTATTGTGTCCGTTCACTTCGTCAAGCATTCTTGCAGGACAGTAACACCATATGCATTTTTTATGCATCGTGAACACATGGAGACCTCCATCTTCTGTGACAGTTTATGCAAGAACTTCTATGAGGAGAGCTGCAGTAAATGTAATTTTCTAGTACATAAGTCAAAAAGCACGTGTACGCTTAATACTGTACTATATAACAGCATAGTGACTGTGACGATTCCATAACTACAGTACAATCAGATGCATCCAACAAATAGCGAGCATACATGGCCTACAGTAGCACCACCATGTCCTCCATAAACACTTCTCAAACATCTTGGAATAATCGCATCAAATTACGTTCATTGATCTAAGGGCTATAAAAAAACTTCAGGATTTGAAGCAAATGAAACACAGCATACAACAAGCCGGTGTGAAATTGACTCCATAACTTGTATATTTGATAACTTCAAAACGTAACCATATGTTAGTTCCTGTGTTCAAGAGATAAAGAAAGAATTCAAAGTTAATAAACACAGTTTTGTTGCTTTCTCTATAAAGCTAAGGTCCGCAAATTAACAGAAAAAGAATGAATTCTGGTACTGGAACAGAAAATTAATACTTCATAGCGTCCAAATCATACATTTCTGGACGTGGATCCCCTCTTGATAAACGTTCAATTTGCATAACACACTAAGCTTTGACAGTGTTACTTTTAATCATAGTTTATATTTTAAAAATATTCGCGAAATTTGCATCTCCGAAGCACTAAAAGATTTTATAACATTACATAAATACACAGGCCTTGTTTTATTCTTGGGTGGCTTTATTTAAACATAAGTTATTCAAAGTAACTCTTAGTAATGTTCATTAATAAACAATACTCTATCTACTATTATCATGTAGATAATATAGCAGTACGATACAATGGGCTTTTAACAAAGCCCTACATAGCCAATTAATTATATACTAGATATTCTGCAAATAGAAAATTAAATCTAGATCATACTAAAATCGTTATAACATTCATTTATTTGCCACCCGATATGCGGTTGTTACATTACACTACTTTTTGAAACAAATACCAGTCAAGGAAAATATTAATTTTAACGAAGATGTATGAAAATAACAGTTGTTTTTTTTTAATTAAAATGAATGCTTATAATTGTTTGGCACTTAGCAGTTAGAAGACTTTCAAAATATTATAATAAATAATAATATTTAATCTTGTTACTAAGCCTTTAATGCAAGTTAAAAAAATAAACGAACAAATAATAATAATAATAAATATTTATTAATATCATTGCTATTTATTATTATTATTATTATTATTATTATTATTATTATTATTATTATTATTATTAAATTTTAGCGTTACCAAGACTTTACTGCAAATTAAAAATATTAACTACTAAATAATAATTATATTAAAAATATTAAATAATATTTTACCTTGTTACTAAGCCTTTA
The DNA here is from genome assembly GCA_030762175.1 of Metallyticus violacea. Lineage (NCBI taxonomy): Eukaryota > Metazoa > Arthropoda > Insecta > Mantodea > Metallyticidae > Metallyticus > Metallyticus violacea. The sequence goes on from CM060843.1 coordinate 61,743,493, forward strand.
CTACAAGTTAAAATATTAACGAGTAAATTATATTAAGAATAATAATATTGTACACCGTTACTATGCCTTTACTGCAAGTTAAAATATTAACATCTAAATAATAATAATAATAATAATAATAATTTAGTTGTTAGTAAGTATTTACTCCAAGTTAAAAACATTATCAATTAAATAATAGCAATAATAATAATAATAATAATAATAATAATAATAATAATAATATTTCTCCTTGTAACTTAAATCCTTAATCCAAGTTTAAAAATATCTATATAATAATAATAATAATAATAATAATAATAATAATAATAATAATAATAATACTTTACCTTGTTACTTAGTTTTTAATCCAAGTGTAAAAACATATGGAAATAATAATAAAAATAATAATAATATACTCTTTTTCTAAATCTTCACTCAAACAAAAATATTATTATGTAAATAGTTACATTGTCACTAAGTCTTTAGTTCAAGTAAAAAATTATAGGCATAATAATAATAATAATAATAATAATAATAATAATAATAATAATAATAATAATAATAATTTACCTCGTGGTTAGTCTTTACTCCAAATGAAAGCACAAAAGTTCTTGGCATTCAAAAGTGTAAAGTTCAAATGCAACACTTAAGATCAGAAATTCTGAAACAAATGTTTTTATATCCTATTTAAAATGTAAATATTAAGGAAACATATTTACAGTTGCATTCATTACAGAAAAACAAGTCTTATATTCATGGAAGTGCAGCAGTTTATAAAGTAATGCTAACAGCCACGTACATGCGCCAGAACATATAATGGTACCTTTAGCAAGTAATTTATATTTTATATTGCTGCCTTGTACGTGATTCGAATTAAACTCCTTTACAATAAAGGGCTGAAGTTTGTAAGCGATGTTTCCAACAGCTGTTGTTGTAGTATGTTCCCTGATTTTAAAGCTTGATATTGTATGTTTCCTCTATAGCAATTCAATAGCCGACATGCATATTTTTGTTTTTGTTTTTGTTCTCTTTGGCTATTCGAGAGTCAGATAAACACAAACTCTATAGCTTCGATTTGTATTCTAAACAGCTCTTTGCTAGTATTACAGGATTTTTAAAAGTAATGAAGTGCGAGGCAATTATAATTTCAAATTATTGACGCTTTTGTCTGTTGAGAGAGGATTTTAAATCAGTGATGTATATCGGTTAGTTTTTACATAGGCGTGCAATAAAAGCAAGCTTTATAAAATAAACATAAATATTATATTTTGCGAGATTTCAGTTCCCAATCCAAGTAGAGGTTCCAATGGTTTTTATCCACTGCTTGTGTGATAAACCGAAATTTGATTTGATGTAGGCGTTAATTGTTATTGTGCTATTGTTCCGGCATTAAGTCATGAATTCTATAAATGAAGGCTTTTCCAGGTATACTAGAAGTCATAAAAGTGAAGAATAGGAACTCTTAAAGAACAATTTTAAAGCAAATACCTACTTATCCTCCGCAAGATATAGATTGTAAAATAAATTATTATTCAGATTTCTATGTTAAAGAATTCAAGAGCATGTTTCTATAAAAATACGGTAACTTGACGAACTTTTGCAGATATGAATTTCATTTCATATTTCGTCTTCATAGCGGGTGGAAGGGAACTTAGTTCAATAAATAAAGGTGGTAATTTAAGTCAATAAAGAAACCAAAAAGTCTAAACATGTTTCTCTACCGCGAAACATTTGACAACGCTACTTAATGTTTCGCATCCTTAACTTATAAAATACCAGTAATTTAGAATCCATGATTACTTAATATGTGTTAGTTTACACACCCTTATGGCGAAGACAAATTCATAACTGTTTTTTTAATCTCTGTTAAAATCAACGCTATGACAGCAACGTTGAACCTCAGTGGTGCCAAAGTTTGAATCCAATTGATTCACATAAATTTTTTCAGGTATATTTACGTCAAAACACTTCGAGTTATAATAAAAATGTCAAGGAAAGTATTTGTTCTATTTCTGTTTCACTATTCTTTATTGCATTTGGGATGCATAACTTCCTTTCATTAGCATATTACAGTATAATAATGAGAAAATTTTTTTTCGGCCAAAACGGCATTAGTAATTTTTGTTCCATTTATAGCATTTTATTTAAACTCTTTATGTTTTGTTTAACACCCGTTTTACTTGAGGCATCACAGGCGTCGACTGATGATACATGAGATGAAATGAGAATTTGGGAAAGGATATTTCTTTTCAAAGAAGGAAGTGTTCCAGGCCTAAATTTAGGATATCTCTCCGGAGGAAAACCTGGAAATAACCTCGGTTAGGTAGGACAGTCTTGGCGGTATCGCACCCCAGTGTGTTCATGAGTGCCTGAACAATTTCGGCCACCCTGTATGTCTTAGTACAATAAAATATTAATTTCAATTTTAAAAATGTGAAGTATTTATTATCTATTAATGTTATGTTCGCTTTCACATGGAATCGTCCAAATTGGTTTAAGAATTAAAAATTGCTAAGAAGTTTAAAACATTTTATTCTTAAATAACACAATAAGTATTTAAAGAACGCCTGTAATATCCTATCTTTCCTTAATTATACAGTACTGGGAAAAATGTACGATAGAAATAGAAGAATGAATTATGAAAAGAATAAGTGTGTGTGTGCGTGTGTGCGTGCGTGCGTGTGTGTGTGTGAGATATTTATTAACCAATGTAGACTTTGTGCAATTTTTTGCTAAAGCCAGTGGATCTTCATTTCTTAAAACCTATATCTACTTCATCACTTCACAGTTCTGCAGCTAACTCTGCAATTCGTCCATACATATCTCACGGAAGGAGAGTGGGCCCAATCGTTTGCTGGCGAGTGGAAAATACCTTCACTTTGAGAAAGCTCACAAGTAAGAAACCTAAGAGCATGAACCTCACGAATGTATAAAATCAGTTGCTTTTTGAAAAACTGCTGCAAGCATATCTTGAACCTATTCCAAAAAATTATCGTGTAATAAATTACAAACGTATGAAGATTTCATTTGTTGTTATTAATAGAATCGTGCTCCGCAAAGATTTCCAATAAACTTGTGTTACATAACTCCTTCCTAATATATATATAAAGTGATTTTTCATTGCTTTGTTTCGCGTTTTAGTATGCCATACTGTTGTAATTTGCATTTATATTTCTAAAAGTGTAGGAATATTCGTAATTTCAAATTCTGGTGATAATTTAAACATTTTAATAATTTAGGATATCAGTTGACCTAGTATATGATCCATTAGTAGCCGAAGTGATGATGATAACAATAGCCTTGTGTGTAAAGAAACAATAATTCGATATTTGAGTACAAAGAACGTTTTAGATTAAGTGCAAGTGCAATCAAAATAGGAGTTATGACTGACATTTTCAAATATACATTTCAGTCAGCATGTTAATTTGCTGTTTTTAAGGCTATTTTTAAATCCCAAGAAAATAATTTTTTTCCTTGTCTAATTTTCTTTTAAAATAGTTCACTTAGATTCCTATCGTACCATTTTCACAGTTTTTTGCTTTTGATGAGATTGCGATTACCATACAGCACAAAGAAAATGTATACTAATAAATAAATTATCCACGTAATCGTGGAGATCTATTCTTGCTCCATCTCTCGACTAAAATTGATGCTGTAACAGCCGCAAGCATTGGAACATACGATAGCCTTCTCAGAGTGGAAAATTACTCTAGTATATTGATATACACATAATAAAGTGTTTAAATTGTCGCTTTAGAGCATACATTATAACAATATAAGATGAATGATAAAAATCCATTCTGTCCATTAATACGAAGTTATGAACATAACCTAAATCAAGGCATTATGACGTCTTTCTTTTATGACATCGTTCTTTTGTATTATTTATTAATATTTTACAAGCACTGTATGTTATTTTGTGGAACAGAAAGTTACAACCCAATACTTCAACAAGGCTTTATGCTAATATTCCTGTAATGTACTAGAACTAGACCATACTTATGTGGAATAGAGCCATGATGTATTGCATAGGAAATGGCGATAGAGCTGGAATAAACAAACAATTGCAGGGACGTCATTGTTAACTACTGCTATGTTGGGTTACTAGGTGTAAATGTAGACATTTTGTTCCTCTATAACTACGAGCTATATATTTAACATATGGAATCCCTTAGTTCTAATAGAACAACTGATGTACCCGAAAGAGCTGTTTTAACTCAATTAAATAAGTTTGGGGACTATAAATGTAATTACAAGCGTGACTATTGCGTAAATCAAGAACCAGAGGAGGAAGAAGGAACTAGCCGAAGACAGTAGATCATTTTTGCTCAGTCTCTCCGCCTCTCGCCGATGGCGAATGGTACAATACTTGCGGATATTACTTCTGCACGTGCTTCTTCATCTCTGCTGCTGCCGGCCTCCCTAGAAATGTGCGTTTGAGCAGTTACCTCGAGTTTGCAGACGAAGTTTAGATTGGCTAATGTACGAACCAAGCCATTCACTTCTAAAATGGCTTCCAGAGCGAAATTAAACCGTTAAATTTTGCAGCAGCCCTGGACCTGGCGCCGGGCTCAACGAATTTGTCGGCGTTCTTCTTTGCAAAGACTTGTTCATCAAAACGTCGAGAAACGATGATTTATTATGTAGGGTGAAAGTGAGAATATTATAACAGCAATAATACGACTACAATGATAACTTAAGTTGCTCATTAACAAATTAAACTAGTTTTAGATAATTTTCTTAATATTGTCCTTAATAAAGAAATAGTTTCCATTGTCCATGTTTTGGAAAAGTATTCTTATATTTGACTTATTAAAGTAAGCACTGATATAAACATTTAATTCTTATATGCTAGCTCGTGTCTTTCCTTGTCTTTTTTTTTTTTTTTTTTTTTTTTTTTTCCCTATTTTACGTTCGCTGTTAGCAATATTAATCATTTCCTTGTAATTGTTATAACGGTTAGGTTAGACAATGATATTAATTCCAATTTGCAATTAGTTTGTTCAGAATGTATTGTTTAGTTGACGTAGGTTTATAATATTTAGTGATATTTTTATCACGTTATTTCCTCTTTGAATGCTAGTTTTCTAGCTTTATTGATTTTAAATATTCATGGTACTTGCTTTGGCCAGTTAGTCTGTAAATTACTGTCACCTTGACGAATTTATTTCCGCCAACTTTGACTTTTCATTTTTCTCAATATACATAACTATAAATTCGTGAACAGAGGTTACTTTAGTATTCAAGATAAATTCTCATGACACGTTTCACTGCCCTTCTTAAAAAAATTGAAATCACGTGCATATTTCAAGTTTGTGTACAAACTAGCTCTATGTTCCTAAAGGGCATTACATACGTTATATTCCAGAACATTATTATATGCTTGAGCTTAAACTATATATTTTAGAGATTGCCTGTGTTGTAATTTATCTTTAACATAAATTATTAAAATTTGAAAGCAGTCTTAAACAGGAGTTTCAGTAAGTTATCGCCTAATGTTGTCCATCCCGTTTTATAACGATTTGAACTTGAATTTTCTCCTGAAGAAAATGTATTGCAATGTTTCTTTTTAAGCGTTCATTTTCTCCCGGTACAAAATTTTACTTAGCGCTTTCTTAGCTATCCACTTACGTAATTATCCATAATTTTTAGGAATATTAAGAAATTCTGCGCTAACCCTTATAGTTTGGCCACCATTGCCAGTACATATACTAGTGAAAATAGAAAAGGAAACTAATACAATCCTAATCGATTACCACACAGAGAAAAGTGAGAAAAATGTAATTATATTTTATTTTCATAGAGATCCAAAACAATTTATGTACGTATTTCAAAGCTACAAATTCATAGCATGGGTAAAAACTCTAAAATTAAAGAACAATTTAAATGTAAAAGATAACTATATCAAATTTAATCTGAATATCAATGGACAATGAGTTGAATTTTAAAATACTTGCATATGTTAGTTTCGCTTTAACATACTGTACATCAGTGCGATTCAGATATTTTCCCAACAATGTATCGAGAGCCACACTTAAGTTTTTAAAGTATTATTTAAACAATGCGCATTCTTCTAAATACAAACACTGAGTTATAACACGGACACACACGCTCGCGCCTGCTATTACTTGAACTCATTGATGCAGAAAAAGGTAAAAGGTTTATGTTCACACACGCCCTGATAACTCGTGACTGACATGCTAAAGAATCGAAGATACAAGAAACGGAGTTGAACACATTTGCAATCCCTACTTTTGTTATAAATTTAAAGGTTTCCCCTTCTGCTGAAGCGACCTTGCACTGTGGTTGATTTGTTGTTCATAGAATGCAAAGCTCCGCAACTTTCTTGGAATCGAAAACAAGCACACGGAATAGATGAAGAAAGAGGCTTGACCTAAGTGTAGCCTTTCTATTTCTCGCTTGTTTCGTCAATTAGTACGCAGGTACTAGATTTAATTCGAAAGGTATTTTTAAAGTTTTTAAGGAAGTTAAACTTTTCCCTTTGAAGAAAAAGGACTCGAGGGCAGTATCTGGTTCGGGGGCCTAAAGTTGAACCACGCTGCTGTACGTTACTTACAGACACTGGAACGAGAATAACATCCAGATCTAAGAGGGCTAAACCTTCCTGGAGTTGTGCAAGACAGGGATGATAGACTTTACGTAATGTACCAAACAAAAATGAATCCATCAGCAGACCCAGAACCAGAATGCCATATCCCTCATACATGGTTATATCTGAGTTGTGCAAAGAGCTTGTTGTGCACTGCTTTGCATAGTTATAATGTTAAATGCACCACATGTTGAATATCATTGGTTTTTGGAGATAATTAAACTGAAATTCTGTAAATTTAACTCAAACCGATCGGCACCAAATACTTTTTGTTCATTGGTCGTCCACAAATTTCCATCAACCACTCCATCTGTGTGATGACACAGTTGTTGTTTCCTTGTGACCGCGCACGGGCACGAGTAGAAGCGTGTGATTTCTGTATTTATGTAAAGCTGTCGTCAGCACTCGTGCCCCACTTAACCTCGGTGCCAAAAAGCGAAGACCGCAGTTCAATGGCAGTGCCCTACCCGCTGGTGCTGCTAAATGACTGCCAAAGTTATGTGGTCACGTGATATGCTTTCCACGGGCCGCAAAAGGCTCACCGCATACGTCGTCACTCTCATTGTTCCTGGCTTATCCATACTCAGCGGTTACCTCATTCATTCCAACATATCGGATTACCAACGTTCAATCGATGGGGCACAAAACTGTTAGCGATGCCCATTTCAGTGATTCTTAACTGACGACTGCTAGCTAAGCGTGCAGTTGTGTGCTTTTCAACTGCAATAGTGATCGTTCCTTGTAATTTCGAGAAGATAATTATAAATTTGCTTCACAAACAAGAAATATATTAATAAGTAGTGGGTCTAATGAGTCCATAGCAGTGTTCAATGAAAACACATAGGAACATCTACGAATTTTGTTAAAAGTTCATTTCATATAAATTATGTAGGGTTATAGGCCCGGATGTTTATGAGCTAAAAATGTTAGAAATATGCAATCACTTATGACCTAAATATAGTAATAACATTACCTAAATATTACAATAATATGACCTAAAAGTATTTTCTGAGACAATATTACAATAATATACTACAATATTGCAATAATATGACCTAAAAGTATTTTCTGAGACAATATGACAATAATATGACTACAATATTGCAATAATATGACCTAAAATATTTTCTGAGACAATATTACAATAATATGACTATAATACTGCAATAATATGACCTAAGCGTATTTTCTGACACAATATGACAATAATGTGACTTAAAATTATTTTCTGAGATAATATTACAATGATATGACTACAATATTGCAATAATATTACCTAAAAGTATTTTCTGACACAATATGACAATAATATGACTTAAAAGTATTTTCTGACACAAATACAATAATATGACGTACAAATATTTTCTGACACAATATTACAATAATATGACATAAAAGTATTTTCTGCCACAATATGACAATAATATGGCCTAAAAGTATTTTATGAGACAATGTAACAATAATATGACCTAGAGATTACAATAATATCACCTAAAATAATTTTCTGACACAATATGACAATAATATGATCTAAAAGTATTTTCTGACACATTATTAAAATAGTATGACCTAAAAGAATTTTATGACACAATATTACAATAATATGGCCTAAATATGACAATAATATGACCTAAATATTATAATAATATGATCTAAAAGTATTTTAGACACAATATGACAATAATATACCCTAACAGTGTTTTCTGACACAAATGATAATAATATGACCTATGAATATTTTCTGACGCAATATTACAATAATATGACCTAAAAGTATTTTCTGATACAATATGGAAATGATATGACCTACAAATATTCTCTAACAGCTTTTTAAAAAGTTTATATTTGATCCAGTTAAATTTTTACTGGATACTTTAAAAATGTAGCACATTAAAATATTAATCTTTATTATTAGATTCTGAATTTATTCATCAAAACATAACACTAAACATTACACACATGAAGGAATATTACAACATGATGGACAATTACAGTGAAAAACTGTTCCAAATCACATCCATTTTAAAGTTTTTAAAGAAAAAGGACTTTCTGTTATTGTTCAGCATTGATCTGTATAGGGAAGAAGTCACTCAACATTGCAGGATGTTATTGGAGCATTTATTAAATACACACCATCATTAATGTTCAATTCAGGCTCATATTCATGAGAGTTGCCGGTTTATCATTCGGAATGTCACCAGTACCTGCTTTCAGATCTAATTGACCTGGGTACGGAAACTCAAAATAGGATCCTAAACACTGCATTCTCTTTCTATATACAGCTCCATTTCTACATAAGTGCCTCTTTTTACACAACTTATACGCTTACTTTCACAGGAAGAGATATTTTATGAAAGTACTTTTAGAAAATTCTGAGAAATTATAAGCAAAAGTTCAGGTGTGTGCAAAATCCGTCTCTGAGACGACTATAAGTAAATGACGAAAATTGTGACATACGATAAAAATGACCAAATTATGCAAAAAAAAAAAAAAAATAGTCAGAAAATTAAAGAAAGCTAAATATTACTTTATATGATCAATGAAAAGCCAATACTTTATATAGATAAGATAAGATGAAATCATACTTATTTTAATTTCGCGTTAGATATAACAAAAAATAAAAAAAAAGATATATTTTTATCATGTCCTTGCTTATGAACTATACAATTTATTTGGCCCTGTATTCCTAACATTTGTTATGCCAAATGTGAAATATTTTACCTAATGTTAAAAATGTCTGCCCTCCACTAATTATGTAAAGAAAGGGTGTACCTACAATAAATCCTGCTATAATAGCAAACACTGCTCCTATTGATAAAACATAGTGAAAGTGGAACATAGCGGTCTTTAGATAAAGACTGTGCTGGACACTCAAAGTTATAGAGTGGAGTGTAATATACTTGTTTTCTGTGACCCCCAAGGTAGCAATTATCGCTACAAATATAATCCCAATCCCAATACCATGTCCAATCATATGAAACATTTATTTGTACTAAGTTTGTAGTCAGGTTAAGAAGACATTAGGAAACGAGCAAGTTCACAAAAGATTACTGCGCACTCGCCAGGCGAATATAAATACCCAAAATGTCTGTTTCATATTTAAAAACAAAATTCAAAGTAAATATGTGAGAAGACTGCAATTCGTTATAGTCAAACAGCATCCATCATGGTTACTTAAATAAGAAGACGTTCTTTCCAAAATTATGGCCAGGCTATCTTTGAAGAATTATGAACCAACCTTTATACACACAAGTTGATAATTTGGAAAACTGGGCCATAAAAGATACTGGCTAGAAATTCATCTTAGAATGTGTATCGTATTTTTCATACCGCTTTTGATATAATTCATTTTAAGACTCTGTTGTTTCAAATAGTTCCCTAAAATTTTCACACTCTTTAAAGCACTCTAATACTCTAATTGCTTAATATTTAATATTGTTGTTTAGCTCTTTAATGTTCTAAAACTGTAACTATAGCACACATTTGAAAAAAAAATTTTACTTTTAATAATAATAAATATAATAATAATAATAATAATAATAATAATAATAATAATAATAATAATAATAATAATAATAATAATAATAATAATAAGAGTGCAAATAATAACTGTCAAAGAAAAATATGATAATAGTTCAGGATGCTTGAAACATTAGTTTATTGTAAAATAAATAACTAAGCTTAAATTAGCTACACGGCTTGCAAGAAAATCTAATCAAATATTTAAAATGTTAACTTGTGATATTACACTTTATTGCACGATAAATGTTTAAGAAACAAACAAGATGGACCTGAAGTAAATGGTTATAACGGCATTATATATGGAGAATTTTAAATTCGTTTAAATATTGTTATTATTGTTAACGAAGATGGATTTGTTACAAGAAATGTTAGCTCAATTGTCACTGATATTGAGAAAATCTTATGTCACTTATCGGAAGAAACGCGACAAATGCATTAATTGGATTAATAATGGTTAAGAAACTTTAGTGTTGGCACAAGCTACGATGAAGGAATTACGATTAATATTATTTTTCTGAAACACTTGCGTAAAAAGCATTTGAAGAGTTGAAACTTGCTACACAGCTGCTCCTTTCTGGAGCTTAGTATCAGATTTCGGTTATATGCCTTCATATTCTACTGCAAATAGAAAAATAAGCAATAATATCCTAAGAACAATATTATTTCAACAGTCTACAGTTTGTTCAGTTTATGAATCGACCGTCTCAAAAATTTTATTTGCGGCTACTGAACGGTTACCCAGAGGGCAATTTGTAGTTCTCTCTTGCTGTGCTCAACAATCATTGTGCAGATAAGTACTACTCGCTCAACATCAAGGAACACAGTGGTTAAGTGCCAGCAGTGTTTGTGTATTTCAAAGGCACGTCCGAGGTTAACAAGAGATTGTCTGTTTGAGAAGGACCTGGCGCATGCTATGAACTCTGTATATCATTAACTGTTTAAGGAGGATGTACCCAAGTTTTCAGCTTCCAAGAACGGAAGTTCGGTTAAAAATGAACTTATATATCCAATCGCTACTGTTTTCAGTTACCAGTGCTTCCAGTATTTGTGCATTTAGATCTTCCTGAGTTTGCTCAGAAACCCATGTTACATAACTGCAATACTTATCTATGAATCTGAGCGGAGTGGAGTACAACTTCGTTTCTCCATTACTTCGAAAACACACACGTTAAATAAGAATGTTTTGAGCTGTTATTTACCATATGTTTTTAAAAAGTCACAAAATTTAAAGTCTTTAACATCTTTAAAAAGGGCAAGCCGTAGCAAGAAATACTGAAAGTATTCATTAATCTATACGGTTCTATAAAAGTTTAAGAACGTTGTTAAAACTCAACGTAGGACTTATGAACATACAGAAGACATTGCACATAATATAATAAAATATTTATTCTGTCCATAATACGAATATGAGCTATATAAAGGTATGAGTAGCAATGAATTGCAGATTCCATAACTAGTGCAGAAAATAAACAAAGGGCAGCTCGTAGAAACTCAAAAGGAGGTAGCACTAGATTGTTTTCAAAGTTACCTAGGCAACGTGGTGGCTGTTAAGAGGTGAGACACATGGTTATAAACAGTTACGAAGTTTAGTCGGTGTTTGAGAGCCATTTCCCTTCTTAAATTTGGAAACAAGCATTCAAAATTCAGAAACATGAACTTTGTATATTAGTAAAACATTACTTTTAGGAGCAACACCCGCAGAAACTAAGATATGGCGAGTTTAGATATGACCGAAAGAACACAAGCGATGCTGGCCGTTCCGGGCTCCCAAAATTATTTAAACTGTTGCTAAGCATCAGAAATTGAAGGTGCAGGAGATTGCTAAAGCTCGGGTATTTCAGGAAATCGGTTCTAATTACTAACCAGAAGAGACAAGTGTTACAGTGGGTTGCAACCGGAATAAGAGAAGACAAAAAAAAAATTCCTTAGCAGAAAAGATGTTGGCGATTGTGTTTTGGGACTGTCACATGTAATTTTATTTGACTTTTTGGATCCACTATAATCAATGAATATTACGCTATGCTACTGGAGCAATTAAACATTGCGAAAAGAAAAATCGTTCTGTTGCATGACAATAGCACGCCACATATTGCAATCTCTAAATTATTGATTTTAAGCCAGTAAACTTTTCTCGTCTTCCCTCCTCTCCGGACTTAGGTCCCTCGGTCTACTTCCTATTCTCCAACATGAAGAAATATCAAGTAGAATGAAGAGGTCCCGGAAATAAATACGTATTTTGCAAAGTTGGAGAAATCGCGTTTATGGATTGGATTAACAAAGTAGAAAGTCGATGGAAATGAGGTATAGACTTAAAAGAAAATTATATTGAGAAGTAAATTATTTGTAAAGTTATGTCTTGTTGATTTTTTCACGGACTTATACTGGGTGAGCAGTGCTTGACGCAACCGCGGGACTGGCCTGCAGCGCTATGTCGCCTATGTCGGCGGAGGTGGGGAGTATACAGTGTGAGTTGAAATCTTGCGCAAGTACCACGTATTTATTAGGCGACGCAATACATGTATTGAGTAAAAGTGTATCAAATGAAATAGGGTAATACAAGAATTCTATTCCCCAAAGAGCAGTAGTGTTTAACGCCCGTTTTTACTACTGAGACACCACAGGCAGTGGGCACTGATGATACATGAGATGAAATGATATATTGGGAAATGATATATTTTAAGGCAGGAAGCGTTCCAGGCCTAAGTTAGGGTACCTCCCTGGCATTTGTCAGTTATGAGGAATGAAGAAAACCTTGGAAAAAACCCAGGCAGGGAGGTCCTGGCGAGTTTCGAACCCCAGACCTTTCGCTCACGAGTCCGCGCCTTAATTATCTCGGCGACCCGTGGCGATATTCCCCAAAGAGTATTCATGTATGATTCATACGTGCGTTCAGAATCAACGCGTGCTGTAAGACGATTATTTCAAGAGGAATTTCCTGATGTTTACGTTCCTAATCGGAGTTCGATTCATTGATTAGTAAATACATTTCGTGAAACAGAAAGGGTTCTTTATCTGTGGGGTAGAACGCATTAAAAGAGAAAGTGTACAAAACAAATCCATACACTTTAGATGAACTAAGGATGAATTAAGGGAACTGCAGAGTGTAATGAACAATTTCCTAAGCAGGTACTATAATTGCTTGAACAACGAAGGGATGCAGTTCCAGAATTTCCTTGCTTAATATACGTGTGTAATTTACTTTTCTTTTTAAGTGTTTACGTTTTATACTCGTATGTTAGAAATAACCTACGCGAAAAACCGTACTATATTTACTGCGGCTTTCCTGTCACTCACATCGCCGACACAGCCCGCGAAACCGGTTCCGTGAAGGATCGTTCACCCTGTAGAACAACCCTCAATTTTATTTGATAGGAAAGAATATCAGTCCATTCAAAAGTCCATTCCATTAAGACATTAGGGATCCGGATGAACTTCTTGAAAGATATGGATGGTACGGTGCATGAAACTTAGGTTTATTATGCTGATACAAAGTCGAAACGCCATGCTTTCTCTAAAACATAGCGCTATATGCAGAAAAATTATTATAGTGTTTTAATAAGGATGAAATTATGTTTACAAGACTTCTATGTAGTGCTGTAGTTCACAAGAATATGATTTTTCATGAATAGCATTTAGTGACCGCTGATTATATACGAAATTGAAAGACTGCATTTTAATTTATTATTATTATTATTATTATTATTATTGTTTTTGTTATTATTATTATTATTTTTGCTGTTACAAAGCAAGGAATGCCGAACATGAAGCTCAAGCAAAGGAAAACTTCCCCAAAGGCACCTAGGCACTGCACCGCTGCTAATTAGAACTTTTGATGAATGTTTTGAGGGGGAAAATATTGCAGTACGTGTACCGGTTTGTAAAGACACAAATGTATGAATTCTCTCTTTCGTTCCTATGAAAGGTAGCCCTATGTTGGAACGCAGAAACTCACACGTGTGACCGAGGTATGGACTGAAAGGAAGTAATTTGCCTGGACGTATTTCTCTGACTGAGTTTTTTTTTATTTATTTTTTTTTTCAAGTTTTCCTCAGCCCTAATCAATGTCAAATGCCGGAGAGGTATTTCTTTCCCAGAATAATTCCTGTTCCAATGTATCATCTCATATCACATATTAGCTTCCACCGTATGTGATGCCACAGTAGTAGATACAGACGTTAAGTAACATCTGCACTGGACGAAATAATGGTAAGGAATTTGAATGTTAAATATTGTGCGGATTTGAAGAAGCAATACCAATTAACCACCGAGATATTCGATCTCACAGTAGCTATTACTGAATTATATTATTAGCTTGAAGAAGGACGCGGTTTGCTGAAGTATCTAAAGATCCGAAAACACTTCATTTTCGCCATGGATTTCGTGAACACAATACATGGAAACAAAGTTACAAACAAAACAAATTTCGGAGCCCTAAGTACATTACCTGAATTTAAGGATTGAGATATTTGCGGTACATTTAATATTATCTTGTGCATAAAGAAATTTGGTGGGAAATTTTGAACTCTTAAAATTATTTTGAAAAAAAAAATTTTTCATTCTGCGGTGTTCCTTCTTGGTGAGAATAACTGGAAATCTACTTGTCACAATTAGTTGCAAGCATATTATTATTATTATTATTATTATTATTATTATTATTATGACTAACAACTCTTCGTTGCCTGTATTTCTGAGCAATTTCGTAATATTAAAACAGTTATCTCTTAAAATCAGACCGCCACGGGTGGCCGAGGTCGTTAAGGCGCGGACTCGTGAGCAGGAGGTCTTGGTTCGAATATCGCCAGGATCGTCCTCCCTAAATGAGTTTTTTTCCAGGTTTTCCTCAGTCCTCATAAATGGCAAATGCCGGGGAGGTACCCTAAACTTAGGCCTGGAACGATCCCTTCCTTAAAAATAAATCCTTTCCCAATATTCATTTCATTTCATGTGTCATGAGTGTCCATCGCTTGTGGTGCCTCTGTAGCAAAAACGGGCGTTAAACACATTCATTCGTTCATTCTTAAAATCAGAAAGAAATACCTATTTAAAAATCTGCAGAATATTATTTCCTTTTAGCAGATGTATAATAAAGATATTTATAATATTATATTTAATAATAAACATCTATGAAATAAAAAAAAATTCTACATTTGTATCATCTGCGAACTATTTATTATACGACAGCAAAATAACTTAACAAAAAATGGTTGAAAGCAGTTGCGACAATTGTCTCACTTTTATGGGGTAGCTCCAAGGTATAAATAAAACAACATTTTATAAAACCATTTTGATCACTGATATGTAGTTGACCGAAAAACAATTATTCCTTCTTTATTTATCATATTGTAATATGTTAATGCGTTAAAATTCGTATATTTCGATTGAAATAATGGATATACAAACAGGAATAGAACACACAATGTTATTTGCTATTTTGTCATTACTCGAAGCGTTTCTGAAGATTTTTAATATTTTGAAAAGTTATTTGGGTACGCAAAAATTAGATTTGGCATCACTGACAAGAAAACCCGAATTTCAACAAACAAATTTTCATTAAAATTCAGTTTTAGACCAAATGGCCTAAATTGTCTCTTGTTATTGGCCCGGTTTATTGCTACACCTGTTGAGATTGTGCAGGTATTTGTATCGCATACTTTGAAGTGGCACTGTTTTTAGAGACCACTACTGGCCAGCATAAAAACGAATATCATCATTGAGTTCAGATATAAGTAAATGTCCTACAATTGAATTTTGGTGCTGTTTTCTTCGGTTGAGCCTGAAGATTTCATTTGTTATCTTAGCATTGTTGTCATAGCGTTTACAAAGGTATATGCTATATGCTGCATGTTTCGAGATAAAAAATGTATATACTCAGAAAGCCTCAGAGATAGAGAAAAAATATATTTAAACTTTCAGTTCCCCTAATTAAGCTCTATTGCAAGCTTTGTGTATGTCAGTGAGTTTCCCTCCACTCTGTTTAGCATGGAGATAGCAAGCAAGTCCTTTAAACCTTAGCTGTTAGATTCGCAGTGTGCACTTAAATATTCGATAAAGCAGGTAGGGTTTTATTATTGCTATAAAACTGTCATATTTTCATCCATTAAGGTTTGTTGCATTGTGGTTGCAGATTGCGCTGCTATTTCAAATACAATCCCTGCTATATGCAAAACGATAAGTCAATTAAAAAGAACACCTATGTTTTGGCTATAGGCGAGAGTGGCGCTTGTTGTCTGCGGATATCGCAGAAACAATCGCACAACAATTTCCTTCACTATTTTAAACAGCTTTACTTAACATCTTCAGGAATGTAGACGCTGAAAGTGGCCATCGTCGTTGTCCATACATTTTTGGTAAATCTTTAAAAACTATCCATCACTCACTGAGGTCATGCCTGACTGTTTTATGATGTATATTTTGTTTAAATTCTTCCAGGGTATGGTTTTGTCCTGTATACGCTATTTTCAATGTACCCTAGAGATAAAAGCCCCGAGGGGTTAGCTTGTGGGACCAAGGGGGCCGCAAATCCGTATTAATGACTGTGTCATTCTGAAACACTCAATTTCTCTCATCGGAACATTTGCTGTGGCAGTCTTGTTGAAAAAAGGAGAAATCACGGTTCCTGTTGATCAATTCTATATTTAAAAAAATATGGGGCACTCGCATCGAAAAAACAATATTTTTTCAATAATTCTTTTTCTGCTCATGCGGCGCAGTATACTATTTTTTTTGTCATGGAGAAGCACTTCATGAAGGATATCAGGTTTCTCAGTGCTCCATAATGAATATTTAATGTACACATGTATCCAAGAACGTGGAACGAAACCTCATTAAAAAGAAAATATTGAATATATGTCTATTTCTCCACTGTATACACTATTCAGACTACGCTCACAATCACCTGCTTGAAGAGCGTGTGTCACACATATTTTTTATGGCTTTAACTTTTAACAATTTAGCCGCTCTTTGCACAGAGGCATAAGAATTTATTTTTTGTGTGTAAAAGATGTCTAAGTGATTTTTGGGATGACGGATATTATCTAATGTTTCTTTGGTAAGAATGCTAGACCCCTGTTTTTCAAGGTTTCTTAGACCGAACACTAACTTTAGCCTGAAGTGTTTTATGGTTATGGATTATTGTACGGCCTGGAACTTTTACAACCCGGGAATCTTTCTTCATATCATCTTTGAACTTGACGAAGCTGGCTGAGTAAACATATGAACCATAAATAAACACACGTTGTACAATACAAACCATATATTGAGAAATAATTCACTTCGTGATTAAATACAGAACAAAACCCACTAATCGTAATAACTACATTGAGTTCAACCACTGACAGCTAGAAGCTAGCGTAACTTTTTACCAGTCAGGAAACACGTGTGCAGACGTTCAGTGAAAAAACTTCGCAATTTGGTTCACATTTCATTAGATTGCTTTATAAAAGAATTCTGAGTGTAAATATTTCCTTAACTCTGTCCAGTTAATTGCATTATATATTGTGTCATCGGCTCTTTAATGCAGTGGTAATGTTCAAATAATACGCTGGCCCGCATTTAACAGAAAACAAGGTAGGCTATCAAAAGTCTGCACACTCCAGCTGAGCTATCCGTACATAACAAAACTTGAGCGCAATATTTTCCCACTCTCTGCATAACCGTAAAACACAGTACATGAATCCCCGGGTGTTATTGACACCAAAATGGGTCGTTCCCAAGTGCCATTGTGATTTCGGCAACAGCTACGGGTTGTTGAAGGGCTGCTGGTGCACATAAGAGGCCACTCGTGGTCGAAAAAAGTCTTGGTGTTGCCATCAATGGCTTTACAAGTTCCCCAACCCGCTCGATTGTGTGCAGACTATGGCGTTCTCGCCGTCCATCCCTTGCAGTTGGTCGACTGATTTACCTGGATGGAAACAATTGCTATGTATATTTCCTGCAGTTTCAAAACTGTGAACATTGCATTGCAAGGGTAGCATAAAGCATGAATTGAACCAGCTGCTATTGGCTGGAGAGGCGATTACGGAAACAGTTATCGGCTGTTATTTAAGTTTATAATTCTTTCAGACCAGTCCAGTTTAAGTGCCCATTACCGTGATTCCTTATAAGTTTTGCATTTGTTCATCTTCTGTACATTGGGATTCGATGTTACAAAGAAAATCTCAAACAATTATTTACAGGATTGTATACCAGGCAATTTACGTCTTTATCTGTTCAACACATTAGTAATAATTAAATGGATTTTTCTTAATGTTTGCACAATATTTTTAAAATCATTGCTTCGATAACTTCGTAGTATTCAACTACTAATACATGAGGACCACTAGTAAATAATATTCAAGCCACATGAGTTAAAAAGAGATACATGCCATTTATGTATGGTATATTTGCTGAAGTCCATTTTACATCAATAAAATGCATTAAAGTGCATTTACAGTAATGCAGAATGAGATGTAGAAAAGTCTATGCCGAGGAATATTTGTACTTAGAGAGAGAGAGAGAGAGAGAGAGAGAGAGAGAGAGAGAGAGAGAGAGAGAGAGAGAGAGAGAATTTTAATTCTGGGCTGCAGAGCATAAACACTATATGTTTGTCTTATCAAATAAATAATTTCTTTTTGTCTTGGTTGAAATAACTATTGATAGTAATACATGAAGAAGGATTTAATGCTGCTGAATCGAGTAAACCAGTCTAAAACTAGATAAAGTGAGGATAATTACAGCAATTAATCATATAAATGCTACCATAACTTTTGCTGTATACGATAATTTGCAGATTATCAAGAAAATGTGTGAACCTAAAAGCTAAAATAATATTTGGAAAGCCATCACTAAGTAATTAAATGGTAATTATGAAAACCAAAACGAAAAACATTAGCTTCTATAACTCTCTATATTCTAAAAAAAAAAAATTAAATAAATAAATAAAATTAAGAACTCAAGCTTCACAGCTGTAATCGCAATTAATTTGTAACTTAGAATTAATTTAATTTTAAAAATGTACCTACATAACAAAGAGAAAACAATCTGGTTTTTAAGTTTAAAATGCTAATATTTCAAATCAATTTATTGTGGCATAGGATTTTTTTTTTTTTTTTGGGCCTGTGATCTACAACAATTTTTACAGCAGCTATCGATGAATTATAAATATTACTTTAGATAGTCGCTCTGCATTGTAGTCTAAGGATTTATACACTATCTCTAATTTATTTCAAAACAGAATACATTTCCACAAAAAATATGTATTACGTCAAAAATGCAATAATGAAGGCAAAACCTATTCATTACAAGGAACTAAATTACCGTTTAATTTAATCAAATTATTCATTTTACTTTAATAACTGCCTGGTAAGCTCTAGGCGTTTGGTATGTAAGTTCCTACAGATATTCTCATCTTATATCCTTCCATATTTGTTGGAAAACTTCCCAGAGAGCCCAAGCCTTACAAAAGTACGTCTTGTATATCTCTATCTAATTCATTCCTTAACAGATCTATGGAGTTGTAGAGTAGGCTTTGGAACAGTCAAATCATATCATTTAGCTGCTTTTATTTAGTTGCAATAAAACTCATGCAATATTTAGTTAGAATGATATCTCGCTGCAAGGTGACTCCATTCTCTACTAAATGCAGTTCAGATTACATAAGGTAGCATCTAAGACTTTTTATAAGTCTATTTTGATCCACATCTCTTCACTTTGTATATAATTCCCAGCTTTATTCCCAGTAAAGCATCCCCATTGTGTTTAACAGTTAGCAACGTACACTGGTGGGATACCTTTTCTGCTTTACATCGGCAGATATTATTCTTTTCCTGGTACTAAAGAGCTCACATTTGGATTCTTCTGTGAAAATTACTTAGGCGGATCAGTAGGTTCTAGTATCGATCTTGTCTAGTCCATTGGAGTCTTTGTATTCATTAGTTTCCTTACTGCCACATCTGACAACGACGGGTTTTGGTCTTGAACCCGCTGTTGGAACCAATACAACTACTCTAAGACTGCGGTTAAAACATGCACTGGGGATAATCATCAACTAATTATCCCAGAAATCTTCTTTTTCATTTCATTTTTGAACCTTTTTCCATAGAAGTCTCACAACTATCCTGGACAAACGTAAGTTAGGAAACTTGTCCTAGGTCCAAGCAACACTCTTTCCATGCTCTTCTCAAATTAGACAGAAGAGGAAAAAGAAAGTAGATGCCTTAATTACTGAACCCGGTCACTTCAGGAAACTACGAAAAGGGGAACTATATAAAGCTGAACCCTCTTGCAGAATGTGTAAATAGGATGAGGAATCTGCCTCCCATGTCCTGTTTCAGTGACCAATCTTGGTAAGAAAGAAAGACCTGGGAACGAACGCTAACAATGGAACCAAAATACTGCCACTTGTACAAGGAACAGATTTTGGGAAACAATGAGGGCGTCTCTTCCAATGAGGCAACACAATAAACCTTATAAGCTGACGTGCTGGAGGTTGTTCAAACTCCATTAAGCCCCTCTGTCTATGTACTGCGACATGCCTCTTATCCTTCTGAAAGTCTCCTCTTTCTATTGCAACAGACACCGCTGTTGTCTTGTAAATTTCTGCTACTTCTACTTCCATTTGTAATGCAGTTTTAAATACGAGGGTAGGTCCATAAGTTTCCGGCCTGCCCATTTTCTAGGTATGATAAAGACAAAAACTATATTTCACTTTTCAATATAGTTACCCTTTATTACAGTACACTTCTCACATCTTTGAATTAATATTTCAATTCCCTCTTCCCAAAATAGTCAGAAATCTTGTCTGCAAAATGGATATAAACAGCACCCATCACTTCTTCGACACACTTAAATTTCCTTCCTCCAAGGTCCTTCTTGAGTTTCGAAAAGAGGAAATAGTCACTGGAAGCTATATCTGGGCTGCATTGAGGATGGTCGATCTCCTTAAAGCCAAATTTCTTCACAGCTTCCCTTAAAACAAGAGTCGTGTGCACAGGCTCGTCGTTAAGAAGGCGCACACTACCACTCAGTTTTCCTCGTCTTTTCTTTTTGATGGAGGCACGTAGTCTGGGCAGTAGGCCATTATAGTACTCCCTATTTTCTATTATGTTCCTCTACTTGAGGTCAATGAAGAATATTCCTTCACAGTCCCAAAAGATGGTGGTCATGATCTTCTTGGTTGACTGAGTGACCCTGGCCTTTAGAGGCGGTGCTTCGCCAAATTTACACCATTCCATTGATTCTCTTTTGGACAACGGATTATAGTAGAGGACCATAAATTCATCTCCTGTAACAATGGCTTGCAGAACTTCTCTCTCGTTGCCACGGCAGAGCTCTAAAATGTCTGACAACAAATAACTTGTTGCTGCTTTTGGACTGAGGAAAGAAGTCTAGGCACCCATCTTGCACTAACCTTATTCATGTTTAAATGTTCATAAATAATTCGAAGGACTGTTATTTTAGAAAGGCCCAACCTTGCTGCTATTTCTGTAACTTTGAGCCGCCAGTCCTGCATAATTTCTCCTTCCATAAGAGCGATGTTTTCAGGAGTGAGCACTTCCGAGGGCCGACATGCGCCCTCTTCGTCTTCAATGCTTTCTCGACTCATTCGAAAAATTTTGGCCCATTCTTTACGGTAGAATATGAGGGGAATGCTTCCCCATATACACCGTCCAACCGCTGTTTAATCTCATTTGGAGTATGTCCTTGTACACATAGCCTTCTTCATGTAACAATATCTGAACAACTGGATACACAAATTATGGTATAATGGCAATTATGGTATGACGCCAGATAAGGGATTTGTGAAGGCGATAATCCTAATTGGCGAAGCGGTAAACTTATGGACCAACCCTCGTATATCCTTTTACTGTTAATTCAAATGAATTTACAATCACATTTTGTAGTTTTGAGAGCTTATTCTAGTGGGGTATATTTTGTTTGCACTCCCCCAGTAGATAATCGTATTCTTTAACAGTGTGACAAATCGACAAATCCACCTTCCTCAACGCTATGATCACATCCCATTTTCCAAGTGACATTTTCACACTTGAGCAATAGCACCATGTCATTTATAGAATCACCAACATACAGCAGGTTTAGCCAGCAGCATGACCTTAATGCACGCTTCGTGGTTGATATTAGTACAAGTGACAGCACGGATGATTGTTACATAGGCTGATGTGTGCATTTAGCTCTGGCATGAAAAACGCAGTTCCCAGGTTTCTACAGCAAAAACAAAGCGTAGAGTGACATTTTAAAATACCATGCTCTTTATTTGGTAATTAAATTGTTTAATTTGGTAATTAAATATTCATTTTCATATAATTAATTATAATTAATTTCTATTGATTAAATTTTAAATGCTCATTTCAAGTAAATTGGTATTTAGCAGTTAATATAGAAATTAATGAGCAATGCAAGAACTAGTGGCTATGCATTAAACATTCAATCATTTCAATTTGGTCGGTTCTTGCGTAACTTATCGAATATCCGCCTTGCCTTGCATTGCTTTTCACCGTATGATCCGTTAGTGTGTAATCTGAATAAAGGATTGAATTCTTGCAATCTATTTAATTTTTTAAGACACTCCTGAAAAAATATTTTCGGGAGTTTTGTTTCAATCTACAGCTTACTTCAGAAAAAAAAAAATAAATAACGGCGTTTTAAAATGTCTTTAAGTATTTTGATTCCTTCACAATTTCTCTTATTTTGAATCTACTCTTTCTGGTTCGTATTACTTTAATTTTTCCTCTCTTGTTAGACTTATGTATATAAGGATTGTTCCACAGAGGGCAAGGGGCATGCTGGGTATGTTGACAGGCAAGGATGAGGAGCAGGTAGGAGGCAAATTCATGTCGGAGGTGAGAGAGCCCAGGTCAGAAAAGCCTGAAAATCGAGATTAAGGCCGGGGTTGGGCTGAACTGAATTAAAAAATGTATGTATGGTGTATGGTGTTTACTTATTCCACTGACAAGGGGGAAGGTGTTTTATGTTCTGGAGTTTACATTAAGCTTATATTGAGATATTATTATTATTATTATTATTATTATTATTATTATTATTATTATAACTACGCTAAGCAATGGAGAAATGGCAATTACTAATCTATTTAAATAATGTACCTTTTTGTGTATTATGAAAGGCACATACGAAGGTTGCAAAGTTAATATCATGTATGTTAATTTCAATAAATGCAATTATTCATTCATAAGGATCGTTAAAATAAAACAGTAGGATTTATATAAATGGAATATAATTGTAATTAGCTTTAGCAGCCCTAATACTCAGTAAATTATTTTACCTTCGAGTCAAATGAAGGTGGTTGGCTATTAATCTCAACTATCTTTCACCTCATGAAGGACTCCTAGAATCGAAGACGAGATGATGGCCACATTAGAGTCTTTTTCAGTAGTTCAATGCAGTGGTAATTTCAGAAGTGTACGAAGGAAGCCTATGAAACATCCGACACAGGCCGGTGACTGCCATCTGTGCAGTTCGAATCTCTCATGATATCGCCACTAATTTGGACTGCTGATATACGGCTTTAAGCGTCTGATCAACATATCACTCGCGAAGTACCTGTTCGGGTAAAATTATCAACAAAATTCTTTGTGGGCGTATGGAAAGAGAAAATGAGCTTTGGGACCGCTGTCTCAACATTTTGGACTGCGCAGCTTAACAGCTTATGAGTGTGTTTTATAATTGCATGGGGAGAGTTAACATTAACAAATTTTAACTTTATGTTTCGCACTTGAATGAAAACTGTGATCTTATATAATTCATCTGCTAACTTCAGATCTGATATTCAAAACTCTCTATCATGCACAGTTTTTTCCTGGAAAGTAGGTTTTCAATTTCTCAAATAAAGCATTATTTAAATGTTGCTTAACTATGTATGAAATCGTTAATGCTGCATAGAATAATTATAACTTTTTCGGTTATTTCCAAAATTATGAAACAGTTATTGAAATTGTTCACATTTAACACATTACTGGTAATTATTTGTTTTCAAAACGGATTAAGAACCCCTTCAATCACTTGCCAACGATAGTCAGTTAACATTCTTGATAAGCGTTTTCCTCTGTATCGTTTATCTCTACACCAATAGCCTGGTAAAACGTTCACTGTACTCGTCAATCACGGAACATACATCAGAAGCAAAGATATCCAAGTGGAAATGTAGTTACATTTATACTACCCAAAAGTTTTGTATGGCATTAAAATATTTAATTATTCCTTTGTAGTTTTCAATCCTTACAACAGCACACAATCATGAACCTTCTCACACTTGTTTCTCATTGTCCATTATCACATCTTCTGAAATACTATCTTCAAGTTATAGTTTACAAATTTGGGAGCAATAAAATGTATCTTCTTTCAGTTTAACTTCACTTAATCTTGGGATTTTTTTTTCAAATACTGGAAATCCCTACCCTCTCAGTCTAAGGTATTTTCAAAATCTGTAAAGCAATGACTTTTTAACTGATGGTATATTTCTGACACTCATTAGAAGCCCAAATACACCTTGCTGGTCATAATTTCATAATATATCCCCTTAGCTCGACTTTTCCATATTATTTTAAAATATTAAAAAATTTCCATTCATATTTCTCACAGTACACAGTTTTTAAAAGTAAATTCATATTCCCATGTGTTCCTCATATTAATACTGAAGCGGTTTTGTGAGCTCCGGCTGCGTGCCTCAGGTTGGGCATCAAATTTGAAGTGGTTTAGTGTGTGGCATCAGACTGGTAGCGGCGTATCATTAATTGACCATTAATTGCTTTGGTGTTGTTGTTCATGCTTCATGACAACAATATCTCAGAGTTCTGTTCCGCTATTTTGTCATTCGTGCTCAACAGGACTGGGAGAGTACATCAGTTATGTTAATAATCACGCGATGAGTGGTAATTTATCATTCACAAGATCTTTCGCGTCCTCTGGTATTCTGCGTATGAAGAGCTTAGCTCCTTCGAATATAAATTTAGCTGCCCCGATTTCCAAAGAGATGAACCGCTCCTATGAGCTGCACTTATCTGAATCTGATCTGATGGTTTGACTATCTGACGTGATAGCTGAGTTGCCGAACTGAATTTCTGAAGTGAGTATGTGAACAGCTCCTTGCAGAATGTAAGGCGTCAAGATTAGTTTCGTGTCTTGCAGATCTTAAACCGAGGTGAGTGTGCGAACTGATCTAATTGCCCCAGCGGAGCAAACGCCTCCTTATATATTCACTTTAAGTTAACTAAACGTTAACTTTACATAGCATGCTCACGTCCCGCTTCTTGCTTTAAAAAGTAAAAATATAAACTACCAAGGACTGGTTTAAATTCACCTGCCAATGCATACCACCCGCTACTATTTAAAAGTTTAAAACGTTTATTCACATTGGTTGGTTTTATGATAACTGTACTAACGGCTGGCAAGTTCAGTCCCCTTAACCCATTTAAAAGGCCTTAGTTTTATTTACAATCCCCAACGGTAGATCTTTTAAGCAGTGGCATAACACTAGTCCCTTTGTATAGCGGTTTATGGCCTCCTTGGCGTTCCGGGCTCTCGTAAACAGCTACACCAGAAAACTTTCTCTTTTGACTTAAAATTATGACACACACACACACACACAAACGAAAAATAATGTAACACTATTAACAATGTAACTAAAATAACAATAACAAGAAAAACAGAAAAGAATAAATCACTAAGAAAAAGTTCCAAATCAATAATCGTTATATTTCGAATTTCTACTTGCCATAGAAGAACTCAAGCAGTTCGAAATATAGCGATTACTAATCTGTGACTTTTTCTTATTGTTTTATCCTTTTCTCCTTCTCTAGTTATATATATAATATTTATATATTAATTACAAACCACAAAATATAATGATTAGGTTTGCAACATATATATTATATTATATTTATATTTTAGTGGAGGTAGGCCGTAAGGACCGTTTCAATACACATTCCTTAAATAAGATAAGAATTTGATTGGATTATATGCAGAACGTATGTAATGTGTGATTTAACACGCCGCAGCAGGAAGCCCTCCTCATATAAACATAAATTAGCAATAATCTTAGAAAATTTAGATGATATCGCAAAGTTTATATCAGTTTCGTCATTACATTTAAATACGCTAGAATTATTAATTTTTATCCAGATGCAAAATTCAGTGTTGCATACTGATATACTTAATCATATTACGTCAAGTTTCATTTGAACGATCTACAGGCTACCGTCTTTATTTTTCTTCTTTTTCTCCTTCTTTTTCATCTAACAGCTTATTTTATTATAGACGCCTACTTATTACTTTATAGCTTTAAATAAATTTCAAATCTTCATTAATGATTTTGTTTTCTGTTCTTCCAATTTATTTTATTACATTTAATTTTGTTGTTTTTTCTTGGAAAGTTTTTTTAAATTAAACTCTCCGCTACATAACAGCAATCATTATTATGCACTAGATGCGCTGCTCTTTATCCAAGCTAAAGCTATTTTACACTCGATTGCTTCTAGAATTTTTATCCTTTCTCTCTACCCGTCCGTCTCTTTATAGCTCTCGTTTCCGCTGCAGCAGTCAAACGCTAGCTTGCATTTTTCAATATAACATGCTTTCCCGGAGGACTTAACTTATAACAGCTGACTGTGAGGCTATTGAACAACCTCAGGCAAGGAGTTCAGCAGTGAGTGTTGATTAGAATGAAAATTATGTAGATTAACAACAAATAGTAATATCTTCTGTTGTAACTAATTAAATGTCAGAAGAAGCATATTAATTAGCAGGTTAGTGGAAAAGTGATTATATATTTACCACTCAGTTTCTATTTCTGTTTCTCTACAAAAATCACCTTAAAATTATAACATAAATGATTTTTTCGGTTATTGGGCTTACTATGCTCTTAAGAGCTCATTGCAACAGGAACTGTTTCCTCCATCATTTCTCACATAGGAAATAAATACAAAATACATGTAAAAAACTTTTGAGTATGCTTTAGCTTTTCTAATGAAATAAAAAGAGTAAGGGAGATTATTTTTATTTTGTAAAATTAACTGTTACCATTCGAAAAGTCACTATAATTGAATTTATAAGGGTTCCTAACAGCATCTGCTCTTGTGAAAAAAATTCTCAAATTTGTGCAAAAACAAATATTACTTGATAAACTGCTCTTAATATTTCCATTAAATTATCTCAGACACCGAACGAGTTGGTTCAGGTATTACGAATTCCGGAGATTTAGTTTCAAACCTTAGTTTTCTTCAGTGCATTTAGAAACGGTTAATACCGGATTCACCTTCAATTGGTTCAGTCCATATTTGTGTATGTATTTATGTGTTTGAAAAAGCGTTGGGGGGGGGACCCTAATATTGATTTCCTAGTAATTTCTTAAATAGTTTCCTTGAGATCATCCTATTTATAAAGATGTATGTATAAATTTGAAAAAATTAAGAAAAAACATTTCGATTCCATAGTTAAGTATGATGTCGGAAGCACTTTGGTAAATTGCATTCAAAGTAGAGGAAATTTGTTTTCGTTCGCTACCTTTTCCAGTGAATGTAGTGCGCATAAAACACACACACACACACACACACACACACATACATACATATCCACATCAAAGCTTATCTTTCATACTACAGCCGAATAGCCGAGTGTAAGTGGAGAGTGGAGAGTCTAGTGAACAAGAAGCAGTTCCGAAGTGAACTTAAGACATATTCAGGCATCAAGAGTTGGATCCTTATTTTTTCTCTTGATGTTTACAGGATGTTTCAAATGTTTACTGGCAAGCATTAAGAACATAACAAATTTCAATTAGCAATCCGTTTCTCAATATAGTGTGTATCATGCCTAAGTGTTTATTATTGAACTCAGTATAAATATTACATGTGTTAAAAGGAGCGTACGAAATCCTGTGGTGCTGTCTCAGAAACTCCGGTCATTTTCCCAACCATCAGATGTCGCAATGATTTCTGGATTCTACACCAATATCTTATAATCGAGAAGTAACCAAAACAGAAAATTACGCGGACCATTTAACGGGACCTTCTCTTTCACGAAATTGATGCAGAAAGGAAAAAATAAAATTACTAGTTCGCTACGTGTAACAACTTAAAGGCAGAGTCGAAAGTTGCTCTAGTTTAATTTCTCGAAATGTCCCCCAAGTATGCTAGAAAAATACTATTTGCAATATAGTCAACTCTGTTTGTAGACAATTACAAAATTATACCGTTTTCCTCGAAATGTTTTGCCTATAGGCTCGATAGCCTAGCCGGTCGGGTGGGTCTCGGTGATTACCGGGAAGGTAAAACAATAAAACAATCCGGTTATACAACAATAAACAAACCAATTTAAGAGGCTCATTACTTTACAAATTATCAAATGATGTGTTGAAACTGCTCGCCTTCATTCTCCTTACATTAATGAATTGTATGTTAAAAAAATGGGTAACAAGATTCTTTCACCACTGAGTTAACCATATGAATAATATACTGTCGAATTAAGAAACGAATAACACAACACACACCCGGGAACAGCTGCGCTACGACTGCGACAGTAAACTAGGCCAACAAGTAAGCGACCTGTACCCTCTCTACGGCGCGGCAAACAATTGGGGGCTCGCTCATAGGAAAAATTCTTCCCCGCAGAGGAAATAATCACTGATTGCACTGTAGCATATGAAGGTAAACAAAGTTATAATTGTAGTACAGCTGGGTATGGTTAAATTATTGTGTAATAACAAGTAGTTTTATATTGCTCTGCTTTAAGTTTGTAAACTCTTGAATTTTTTTTCAAAAATATTTACTGTAAAGGTTTGAGGAAGAAGTTAAAAAGCAATAAAGCACAACTTTCGCACATACCTGATCTAGCACTAGGACGAGCTAAAAATAAATCCTAAAGATGTAAGTTAAGACTGACTACTCCATTATCTTGCAGTAAAAATTGGTGACGGAAAGAGCATCGTGTGAAAAATGTCCCTCAAGCAGCAGCTGCCACTAAGAGGTGACTTGAAGCGTTAATGGCTGACCGAAGGCTTACTCATTATACGCGGGTGGCGGACAGTTTTAATGGACACGGCGCGAGTACCCTCAAGGTTGATTGCCGATTACAAGAGAATGTGATGATGAGTACGTACGACCCTCTGATGAATCAAACGAAAACCTCACGACTGCTACTTAGATGATGAATGGTGCACTCATCCAAACAATACATGCTCCTCAGTGGCTGGAATTTCACATCTACGCAAGTGCTGGCAATATCATGGTGTCTGATTAACTTCCTGCACTATAGAGAGGCTACGACAAGTACTTTATAGATCGGAAACTTGCTCGAAGCAATTAATGGGGGAGCCCTGCTATATGCAGTGTTTGTTACACTAAGGTAACACACTTGCATATAAACATTGCTGTATCGTGGTTGCTAGTCGTGATGCTGTGTTTGAATTGCTCCGATTTCTCCCTTTCAAGCTCTACCAAGTTTTCTCTAGATGAAGGTTAAGAATACGAAAGTTTAAAAATGTGACATCATTTGTATAGACCTTAAGAAAGATTATCACAGGCAATATCACGAAAAGGTCTGAGTTTACCGATAAATTCACGAACGTAGTGAGATCCTCGAGTGATATTTATTAACTATTTCACGAACAAAATAAGAATTAAAATATAAATCCTCTAAACTTGGCTTACAAAAGTGTAATAATTGTTTAATACTTAACCTTTTCAAGCAATCTTGCGACAGAAGAAATTCGATTGTCAGTAATGCCAATAGAGAAGAGTAAAATACGGGTTTAGGACTATTTCATGAATAGAATAAGAATAAAAATCATATATATTTGAAATTCGCTCAGGAGTATTAACACTTATATAAAATGTTATATTTATGAATATCTATTCCATTCAGAGAGAGAGACAGAAAATATATTATAACATACAGTGTCTATTCTGTGGTATGGAATTACTAATGACAAGATTACTATGCACATTTGACGCCTCAACAAAACGCTTTGAAGAATCCTCCATTTTGCGTCATGACTATTGATCATCCATTTCTTTATTGCTATCCTCCCCACCGCCGCTAGCAAAAGTGGTCAGTGATTCGTGTTCAGGAATTATATACTGGAGGTATAGAGTTGGCTACACTGATTACAAGACAAGTTCACGTCGCGCGATATAACGGATTTTATAATTTTTTTTTTCGATAATTTCACTCCGTAGTCCAGCTGTGATTGGTCAAAATTCAAAATGTTATTTCATTTCATCGGTCGATTTTAAGATGGCGTCACATGAGTGAAATAGAATAAAACTGAAGTTGCCGTGTGTTTAATTTATAGTTACAATTATCACTATGTGATTTCGCTTGCGCTAAGTTAAATAATGATTTAAATATCATTAACACAATATTGTAAGCCATACGAGTATCGACAATTTGAGCGGCAGTTGCACCAAATATCGACAGAGGCATCTTCACTGGGCATTTAGTTAGATTACGTCGATTAGGGCCAGACAATAATGGATTGCTTTGAAAGAAAATTAATTAATTCTGAGGTAGTGGTTTCAAAGTGTGATAGCCCACTATGTTTTCCTTTGATTCATTTGAACTAAAGAATCGGCTGCTCAAGATCCAATACATTTGAACGAATATATTTGTTTACATAAAATAGCGAAACTGTATACAAAATAATATTTCTCAACTGAAAGTACAGTGAATAATAGTACAATCATGAACAAAATATAACCTTCATTTTTTGTAATTTATTGAAACCAAATTAAATAAAAATAGATATATTATAGTTTACCAGTTTATAAACATGTCATTACGGATAGAAATCTTCTTAATCCATTTTAGAAAAAAGAGTGGGGTCGACTTTCCAGACATTTGCGCAAGAGTGCGTCCACACCTTCGCTGCTGTCGAATCGCCGACTTCCAATGCTTCTTTTAACCACATAGCGATAAGTCTAGACATAGGAAAGGTTTTCCAGTGCTATCCAGTATTTCTTGGAGTTTTCTCTTGTCACAGCAGCTGTCTGCAGTCGGGCATTGTCTTGGAGAAGAAGTATTTCTCGAATCGACTTTTGACGTCTTTTTGGAATATGAATCACATTTCTCCTCAACTAGAGGCTGGCAGTAATAAGCTGTGTTGACTGTTCCGCGTTCATGAAGAAAACCGATGAACAAAAAGTCTTGGGAGTCCCATAAAATCAATGTCACGGTAGGTCCATTATAATATCTAAAATCCCGAGACCACTTCTTTAGTATTTGGTATGAAGGAGCATCGTTCAAGTATGTTAACCAAATCTTAATGGATTAATATGGTGTTAAACCTCTCTTGTGCAGTATTTAATAAAATAATAAAACTCATTTTTTCCCAATTCTTAAAAACGCATAAGTTATAAAAAATTTGATTAACAGACAAATAATAAATAACTTTATTAAAGTAATGCGACACATTAAGACCGCAGAATAAGTAATACTTGTATAGCTCTCCGAATAGATAAAACGTCACTCTTTCAATAAGCAAACAGGTAAATTCGTTCATACAATTCTTTCTAACTTTGAAGGAAGTTTAGGCACCCCTTACACCCCTTAATGCCGCACATTGGTCCCTTTTAATGAGCACACTTTATACTAAAGGAATGCTCACATGGTTAAAATACGTAAAAACAGTAGTAAAAAGTATTTAAAAGCAAAATAATGACTTGAAGTATAAAAACAGCTCACAGCGGCATAAAAGAACTAATAAAATGTTTATTTCCTACGCCAGGAAGTCATAAAACATGTTTATGCATTCACAAACATCACCATAACAATAAAGCACGGCCCATGGTCTTTGTATTCCCTGGAGCCCAGTTCTTATTCTAAAATTCAACAATTCAATAGTGGACGCGTCCAGAAACCCTTTACTATGAACAACAATCGAACCGAGTGTCTCTTGAATGCCTGCAGCGAATGCCAAGCACTGCAGAGGGAGAACATTTTCATCCTAATAAATGTAAGGAGGAAAGTTTCACAATAAACGTGACGCAATGATAAATCCACCTCACGTTTTAGTGGACATACACCAAAGAAATGTCAAAAAGCGGCAGGGGTTAAGTTTTTTCCCTCCTCTTTGCTTCAATATAGCTGCATCAAATGTGACATCATAATGGAAAACGCTAGTAACCAGTGTTATTGCTTTACCGTACAAACAATTGACAGCAAATGGCTTTAAAAGTCAACACCCGTTTGGACACAGAATTATTCGGTAATCAAGCTACCAACAAAAAAGTAACTTTCTCGTTTTATTGTTTATTTTTTTTTAGATGCGTGTAATTGGTAAAGAGCTAAATTGACTTGATATGATCAACACACCACTGCATGCGGCCGAAAGTACTTATTAGAGAGTGTAGTTGATCTCCGTTAGCAATTATATTTCTCATCTCTGAAAATTACTGAAAGCAATTATGTCTATTAGAAAAAAATGGTATTTATAGGCTTACAAATTGCTGCACTATAATGGGTTTATTTTGAACATACTTTTATTGCACTGCACAATACGAAGTTTTACTATACTGTAGTTCATATATGTATATGATGTTTCTAGGGAAATAGCGTTATTCCCTTTCAGTAAAACCAAAGAAGGGTTATACAGGGTGTTAACGACCTACACCTCAGTAATTTAAGAGATTTTAATAGAATGTTAGGCAAGAAATTTAAGACCGGGAATCTGTTATCTATGAAGAAAAGTAACCGAATTATATAGTGATAGATAAGTTTAAATTAGATGCTGATAACACAATGTTAAAGTGTTAAAGCAAGTGGGAAAATTCTAGTTTTCAAAAGCTCATTATAAGAATTTTCAAGATTTAGTGCTATAAACGTCTCTAAAATCCTGAACCAATCATGTAACAATACAGTACTGAAGAACGGTTATCGTGTTATGTACTCGTCTAGAGGGGCAACTGTGTGGCTTAATGCATAAGGCGATATTTTGGGTATGACAAACAGGTTACTTTGATTCATATATAAGAAATGTGGGGTATCATTTCCAAAGGAAGGTTTATTAGTCATTGGCATATTGGGTCCATAATTTGAACCCTTCTACAATCTCTGAAAGTTTTGTGATGTAGTTTATTAATACCCTATATGTCATAATTTATTGGTAACATAACATAATTTTAAAGCAGCATTCAATGGCTGGTATAAACTTCTTTCAAGTACAGTAGGAATGACCACTCTAGAGAAAACGCTGTACATATATACATATCTATGTGTCAGAAGCATGGATTATTTAATGCTGCAATTGACGTTTACTGGTATAGCAACATCCATATTAAAGTCTTCAATAGAATGTAAACGTTGTAGGTACATGTAAATACGCTGTTTTAATGAACTGTTTCTAAGCAAGATTCACCCAATCTTTGTTGGCGATCCACCTTTACTGAAACCATTGTTTAAATACACCCCATTATGATTTACCCAGAAAAAACTGTTAATTATCCTATTGAAACTGAATTTTAACAATAAATGTATATTTCATTGTCTAAACGACAAATTTTCTGTGTAATTCACTATATTTCTGCAGCAGTAGATTTTAATAGATATTTACCCAGTACCTGTTCAATAATTACTGCAGTGGAGCCGTTATCTTTAACTGTTAGTAACAACTATTAACAATCACATTTTTGACTACAAAAGCTACCTTCTAAAATATATTACATCTATAGCAAAGACATGATAAGCGGCATTACCTTTAACATCATCTATAAAACTTAAATGCTGTCCTTGTTTGCAGCAAGGGAACGAATGTGCCAATCGCTGTTCTAAATATTCGTGCCGGTTGAAAATCCCTTAACGGAAAATTCCACTATTCCAAAAATCAAAGATGTCTCTAGTGATCAGTTATAAATATAATCAATGCGATTCTCAAAGGATTTTCCGTTTCATTCCATTCCCGTATATATCTTCACAGTGTAACCCTGAAATAAATACTGTTCGTACAA
This sequence comes from Metallyticus violacea, assembly GCA_030762175.1. Taxonomy (NCBI): domain Eukaryota; kingdom Metazoa; phylum Arthropoda; class Insecta; order Mantodea; family Metallyticidae; genus Metallyticus; species Metallyticus violacea. The sequence continues at coordinate 61,777,549 of CM060843.1, forward strand.
AAATAAGTGTTGCCTTTATTATTGTTACGAGAAAGTAACTTTTGATGGCTGCTTTCCAGGCCCTAATACGAAAAAGTAGTTTCTGAATGCTTGCTGCAAGCAATATTTTGTATCGTTTCAAATAAAACTAAGCTTTACAATTAGGTGAGAGTTTTATGGACACTGTATATAAAGCATTTTACCTTTATAACAACTTCCCTTTAACTATTCATAATATAAGAATAATTCATAAAATAATTAATTATTAATTATTTTAGTAAATAATTAATTAAAATAACAAGAAGTTTTTTTCTTTTGATTTGGTTTATTTATGGACGCTCTTTAACATCTGAGGTCGCCAGTGTCCCATTCAAATCAGGGCGTGAAACGGCCGACCAAATTTGCTCAGAGGTCTCTTTTTTCAATCTTGAGGTTCTTTTTCGTGCCGTAAACGTACGACACGGGTCCCACGGCTTTATTTCCCTTCCGAAGAAAGCCATACTTAGGATTTTTACGTCCGAAAAAATCCATCGATTCTAGCCGGGTTTGAACCCTCGATCTTGGGTTTAGGAGGCCAGTATAGTTACAACTACACCACCAGGACCGACACAAGAAGCTTCATGAGGGGCTATTACAATAACGTACTTTTAGCGTATTGAGAACATTTCTTATATTTTAAGACCAAAGCCTAATAGTTAACATTTTAAAAGATCATGGAAAGCATGTATTTTTCTCTAGCCTTTGGTTTTTAAATAAAGGGTACACCTCAGAAAGAAGTTAATTTTGTCTAAAGTTACAGTCGGTGCTGGTGACCTAATAGTAACCGTATTTGCCTCGTAAACCCAATATCGCGACCAGGGTCGATGGATTTTTTCGGGCGTAAAAAAACTTAGTTCCTCCAAAAGGGAAGTAAAGCCCTGGGTCCCGTGTCGTAGATTTACTGCATGTAAAGAACTGCCTCTTTCAGAAGAGGCCTCTGAGCAAAATTTATCTGCCATTTCACGCCCTCAATTGAATGGGAAGTTGATGGCCTGCGATGTTAAACAGCGTCCGTAAATAAAACAAATAAACAACAACGTAAGTCACTGAAGAAATACCGTTGTGTTTCAAATACATTAGGGGCATCAATAGTATTGCTCTAGGTCAAAAATTATCTCAAAAACATATATTACTATACTACTCTATTAGCCTTCAAATATCCCTTTTGGAGGAACCTATAGAGAAATTCTGCTTAAAGGGACTGTGGCTCATGCTTTTTGGCTATTATCTGCACTTAGCGCATTCGGGCGCAATTTGAACCCCTTTCACGCAGTCATAATGGGATTAAATGAGGAACTTCGACCTTCGAAGCGCTTTTTGTCGTCACTTCTGTACCTATGCAGTATCCGCCACAATTTGCACGGGCGACTTGCACCTTTGGAATTCATTGTCATTACAATAATCTCATCAACACCCCATGGCGACGGGGCCCAATCAATCAGGGCATTGTTCGACAAATCGCTTAAATTCCTAACAACAGTTGAACATGGTGTCTAGGGAGAAACCCCCCTTTAGCGTAACATGCCATGTAATGTGGATGCCGTGTCCTGCCCCACGACACAACATTCCTGTCCTGCACAAGTGCAATCAATAGTCTTTTGTTTGCCAGGTTGTGACACTGAGCCTAGGTGAAACTCTTTGATATGTACACCAAAGGAAGGAAATGCCTTCTCAGAGTTGCTAGATCCTCTGTCTATATGAACTCAAGGCTATATTACGGTAAATTCCTTGACGTCTACTGTCGTTAACTATAATAACAGTCTTTAAAAAGCATCGCTACATGGTGACTCACGTACTTTTCGTTCCGTTTCATTTCTGAAAGCAATATGATTTATTAACATTCTTTTACAACTTATTTTCATAATGTGAAATTAGATAAATTTATAGTAGATTCCTAATACAGCTACTTAGAAATTAACTAGAGGGGTTTCCATTCAAAATAAAGTTGAAAAAGATTACATATAAATCCATTTAGGTTTAATTTCAGTTTTGACTAAATAAAAATATTAATTGGAGATTGAGAAAATTGATCATATACATTTTTTACTGCCCTTGCCTTAGAAAACATTCCTTGACTTTGTAAAGTTACATTTTAATATTTGTTCATAATATATTAAATTAATTAATTATATATATATATATATATTCTGAAAATCCGTGACAAGCCCTATTGTTCATTTTTCTGATTAAATGTTGAAAATGTTAAGAAATTATGAATAAAAATCCATCTTAGAATAATTTAAACCAAAAACATTGTAAAATTAATTTAGTTCGAATATAAACATGCATTTTAAAGCGTAACAATACTATTTTATAATTAACTGATCTCTTACAACCCTCTAAAATTAGAAAGCGTAATACAGGATCTTTCGTAAGGCACTTCAAAATGTAAAGTCTTTTTAAATATTATAATAATTTAGATACGAAAAAAATCGCCGTGTTAGACAGTAAAATGGGTCTTTGTTTTTCATTTGTTTCTATCTGAAATCCGTAGTTATTCATGTTTTCCATTAAAAAGCTAGTACTTACAGAATTTTGTCATTTATAAACAGAGAAACATAGTTTGTAAAACATCCTTATGCAAATGGCTCCCTGCTCCACATCTGCACCACTGCAAAACAATTACATAGACCTTGGACGATCGTTTAAACAGTAGATACGTTCCAATAATATGGCTTCCAAGACCTCCAGATTTAAATCCGATCGACATTTGGTTACGAGTAGTCATCGGAATTCTTAAGCACTTAACATTTAGTTAGGTACACCCAAACTGGGGACCGGTGAACTCATACTAGAGAAAGTGTTACATACCTCATTTCTGAATATCACTGCGGTCTATCTTCGAACTATTTCCCTTGGAAAGCACTTTGTCCACCCTACAAAGCAATTTTTGAAGTATGTTTGTTGAAATGCTTTCGTATTACCCTTGATGTTATCAGTGTTATAAATTTATCTCCCTTTCAACATTTCTGTATCATTAGAAAAAGGAAGAAAGTAATTGGAGCCTAGATTAAATAATTAGGGAGGGTGGTTCAACAGGTGCAGTTATTTGTTATTTTGGGTCATAACTCACTCGCAGATAGAGCTTTATGAACTAGTGCAGTTTTAATTCGCGAGTTCTGACCACTTTTGCACACTGCTCCTTTCTCATGCCAAGACTTTCAATTAAGGTCTTCCTAACTGTTTCTCTGTTGATGTTTACTTAATCTGGTATGCTTCTCTCAGTCATCCGACGATTCTGGCGTGCAGTTGGAAGAATTTTTTTCGTTATCTTGGTTAGTTCTGCTCGTTACTGATCGTCCTTATCTTTCTTTTTAGTGACGCCCCTCCCCCTCAGAAAACCTTTTAACCACTTGTCACTACCGTTCTCTTCTTACCATTATTCCTATAAACTTGGACTAATAGGTTCCTTATTCCACTTATTCTTGCCAGCTTAACAAGAAATTTAATGTTTGTTCCTCGCTCTATTTCAAACTGCGACCTTTTCGCGACGGCACACAAAAACATGTAACAACAATGATAAACGCCACTCAGCAATGAGCAGTCAACACAGTTGCGGGACATGCATTTCATTACATTAAGACTATGAAACCGTACAGTGCTGCCAACGTAAGCGCTTGGTGCGAAGTTCTTGAACTTAATGCAAGGTGTTCCCAAATTTTCATAAAAACCAAACCTCTTTGTTTGCCCACAAGTTTTTTTTATCTCAATTATTACATTTACAATGCTTTAAATGTTCAAATGACATTTAAAAGACTCAATTTAGTAAGAAAGTACGAAGTTCATAGTTTTTCTAGGCTTTAAAACAACAAGTAATTTAATTTTTTCAAAGATTTTGACCAAACCACATCTGGGGGTGTCTTTAAGGTAAAACATTGTAGTGTTCAGAAGAGAGTTGGTACATTTTCAGTTACAGCACTCAGATATTGACACCTATATCTATTATAATGAACAGAAGTTTATATCGCCAATTTTATAAACACCAACATTTTAAAGGAGGTCAATACTGATTCAGAAAATGATGCTTGTATATCTGTTTTTGTTCTGCACAAATATTTCAAAAGTGCTGCGTTTCTCCTGATTTTCTAAAGAATATCTTGAATGAACTGCTTGCAGAAAATGTGATTTCAAGGAAAAAGTTGAACAACAATAAAATCAAATCTACTTAGCAGTCATCATTAGCTTGCTGATGCACATAAATCTAATTTACTGTAAGTAGTTTAGGATTTTTGTGCAATTCATGATCTTCCTATGCCTGCTCTATTGGATTTCGGATGATGAAGTCTTAAGGGACCATTTGGAGAACACAAGTAACAAGAGCACAGCATTTCTCATGCAACCCAGAATGAACCAATCAGCTATAGAGTAGATCTCGTCAAACAAGTAAATAATTCAGCCGGATTCTCTACTGTAGCCGAGCAAACAGCAATATATCGGGAACTGAATAGCTTTCATTAGGAGTTGGATTTGTTGATAGAGATCAGAGTGGGTACTATGTTCATGAGGAATTTGCAGGATTTGCAACTACGCAAAATTAACACACAAAAACAATATCAGAAGCCACTTTGTGCTGGTTGTAGCAGAGTTTCCCCATTATAGTGATAAATGTGGCAGGAAAAATCACAGGGACTCAAAGAAAAATATCCATTTGTAAAATTTCTTCCAGGAATAATAAAATAATAATAATAATAATAATAATAATAATAATAATAATAATAATAATAATAATAGATTTATTTCTTTATTACATGAATACGTGAATTACCTCTGCTGGATAAGTTTTTATTAAGTTAATTTGTCGGTTTTCTTGTTTTAATGTGATTATTTCACTTATGTGATGTCATCATAAAATGGATCAATGAAATGAAACAAAATTTTGAATTTTGACCAATCACACCCCGATTTGGCAGGAAATTATCGAAAAGTTTTATCAAATCCGTTTTGATAAAACGGACGTACATTTGTCTTGTGCTCAGTGTAGCCAACTCTATATCTCCACTATATAATTCCTAAGCACGTATCACTGACCACTTTCCTGTATTTCCAGTAATGTAAATTTAGCTAAATTAATGTGCATTCACTCAGGCAATTCATTTTGCTTATTCAGCCAGAATGAAATATTTTATAAGTTTATTATGTAACAATATCTGTCTAAGCAGCCATAAAAGATAACAAACACGTTGTTCAAAATAGTAAAACGTTTTCCCTATTTTGTTTTTTCAGTTGGTATTAGTAAATCTAACAGTAGCTATAGTAATAGTCGACTTTCGTTTATTCATGCTCACGATTACTAAATAGGTACTTACTCATATGTAAGTATAATATTTTATACGACTGTTAATAATCCGTGCGGGAATTTCATTATATTTATTATTATTTTATTCATGAAATAGTCCCAAACCCGTATTTGGCTATTCTCTATTGGCATTACTGACAATTAACATTCGTCTTCTGTTGCTGGATAACATGAAAAGGTTAATTATTCATAATGCAAATATACAATTATTACAAGTTTACAGAAAGTATATTTAAATTCTTAACTTATTCGTGTATTAGTCTTAATAAATATCATTCAAAGGTCTGAACTTTTCCAGTCTTCATCGGCAATCTCAGAACCTTTTGCTATAAATTTATTTTGCATTCATGAAAAGTATTAAAATAAAAATATATATTACCTAATATTTCGCATTCTATAAATCTGTGCCTCTGATATTTAATTTAAAAGTTCAAAAAATATAAAGAAATTAATTCATATTTCAATAACTTAGCATGGAAAACAGTAAACACATAAATACTGACTAACTCCTCTAAGTATATGTATGAGAAAAAATATGTCAATAAATTTAAGGCACTCATCACTTATCAAATGAGATGTTGAAACTGCCCGCCTTCATTCTCCAAACATTTTTGATATCTCTTTAGGAAATTATTCACCACTAACTGTAGTTCCTTTTGAGAAACCCGGATAATTCTCTAATGAGTATTATCTTTGAGTTCTTGTATGGTGTGGGGGCTCGTTTTGTACACGACATTTTTAATTTACCCCAGAGACGATAATCGTAGACTTTTAATCAGCGGATCCAGAGGGCAACAAATCCCCACCAATAAGTCTGTCTTGATTAAACAGTTAAAAGCAGTGTGAGCAGTTGCAGAATCCTGTTGAAAAAAAACCCATAATCACGCTCCCTGTCGGTTAATTCTCTGAAAAGGGGGTTAGTATGGTATTCATATAAATAACAGAATCAAATGTATACTCAAAATATTGTCCTATGATTCTTACATCACTGAGTTCATCATGAATTGGACAACGGTGTGCCGTTGTAAACACAGAAGGCATAATTCACTTTATGTATACTGCCTAATTAAGAAACGAACAACAACACAACACACACCCGGGAACAGCTGCATTGCGACTGCGACAGTCAGAAATGTCAACAGGTAAGTAAGCAGGCTTGCTACCTCCTCCATGGCGCGGAAAACTAGTGGGGGCTCGCTCATAGAAAAACCCTACTCCGCGGGGAAAAAATTACTGATCGTATGGTATTTCTATAATAAATAAGTTCGTTTAACTAAATCTGCAATACGCGAGTCTTGCTAGGAGCCAGCGAGAAGTCAGCTGCACTACTTTGACTCGAAAGCGCTTTTTTTTAGTAGTGTTTAACGCCCGTTTTTACTACTGAGGTACCACAGGGGGTGGACACTGGTGATACAAGAGATGAAATGATATATTGGGAAAGGGTTTTTTTTAAGAAAGGAAGCGCTCCAGGCCTAAGTTTTAGGGCACCTACCCGGAATTTGCCAGTTATTAGGACTGAGGAGAACCTGAAAAAAAAGAAAAAAAAAACAGTCAGAGAGGACGGTCCTGGTGGGATTCGAACCGCTCACGAGTCCGCGTCTTAACGACCTCGGCCACCCGTGCTGACTGTATGGTAACTCTATTGGCTTGCAAGACAGATATAACATCTAGCAATGAAATACTTCTTTTCTGTACTCTTATGTCATGGAACATAAGTCTGTAAACTACATTTACTGAATAATTTGAAATTTTGCCAAGTTTTAATTTTTCATTGTATTTATGAGTAAATTGTTTAGATGAGTATAAAATAAATTTTCTTCTCATCCTGTAAATGAATAACTGTTTTGTAAAAATCTTTATATACACTTTAAAAAAATGAGCTATTGTTCTGGTTTCTATGACTATATTAAAGGTTTCGGAAGCCAAAGACAATTTTAAGAGCTTTGGCTATTTTTGAATCAAACTATTAGATTTGGGATGTCGTATTTCACAAGGGTAACTTGTTAAGTACTTGAGCTATATTTCTATATTTAAATTCCATAGCAGTGTACAACTTTGAAAGAAAAACACCCCCATCTACATCTGTCTCATACTTTCATAAAATACTAAATATCCATGTTAAATTTTAAATAGGTGGTTTAGTAAGATAACTGGAACTGCATTAATTACATCGTGATTTAAGTACATCACTATTAACATGAAGTAATAACTTTCATTCATTTTGTCTATTGCAGTACAGGTGCCATTATCTGCGACACCGCATTCCTGTACCATTTATCTTCTTTTTATTGTTTCTAAGTGTAGCTAAATTAAAGCTTTTTAATCGAGCAAAATTATTTAGACTACTCATCCCAGAGAAACATAAATTATAAATAGTGATGCTGAAGATTTTAGGAATTTGTCAGTTACTGATTAGGAGTCAGAAATTTAGGTGCACAAGCTGAGGCAAATAGAGCAACTGAAACCGAATTTTTGCAAGATTGACCACGCCGGTCATTATTGGTAACAAAATGAAGTAATTTAATTTATTAGTGCATTACTTACATTAAGCTATATTCCATGTTAGAGTGGGCAGTTTAGCAAAGCTTCGAAGAGCCTATCTTCATCCCACGTATGGCTGTAACATTCCCTCATTTATTTACATGTGATGTACACGTCAATATTAGATTGACAGATTGCGCACCACAACCAACCAGTACAATAATATTCATCTCTATGGACCCAAAGGGTACCTGTATTTCGGCTGTTCTGCTGTATACAAACATTAGAACCTGAGATATTTTTATTCTGATATTAGTACTTTAAGATTCACATGATATACCGGAGGTTCCTAAATTCAATACCCAAACTTCTAGGAATAATACAACAGATTGAAAGTTTTATGTTGAATAATCATTGGTCTGAAATTGAGTGAGAGAAGAATATGAGGTAGAAATTGCTCTAGATGCTATTGAGAGTAAAACGATTGTGTTTCAATTTTAAATTCTAATTTTTATAAAAACTCTTTTAAATTTCTTAAATACATGCTCTGTAATAACACGATTATGTTACACATTCAAAGATTCCACACAGCTAACAGCTGTATGCATCTGAGTGACAAGCTCTTACTCTGAATCAGCTGATGTCTAGTACATCACACTAATCAAATGTTCTCACCTAAAAGCATTCAAGTGGGGTGATGTAAGAACCAATAGGGTAAGTTATGGGTCCACAGCTGCCAATCCATCATTTACTGAACATGTGGTTCAAATGCAGGCGGGAGAAGTTATTTTTTATTTATTTATTTATTTTTAATTTTGTTTAACAGGCGGTGAACAGTGATAACACATAAGATGAAATGAATTTTGGGAAAGGATATTTTTTTAAAGGTAGGAAACGTTCCAGGCCTAAGTTTAGGGTACCTCCCCGGCATTTGCCAGTTATGAAGAATGAGGAAAACCTGGAAAAAACCTCAGTCAGGGAGGACGGCCCTATCGGGATTCGAACCCCAGACCTCCCGCTCACGATTCCGTGCCTTAACGACCTCGGCCACCCGTGGCGGTAAGTGAGGAGAGGTGGACAGTCGTATTGCTGCCATATGCTTTTTTTTTTTTTTTTTTTGGTTAGTGTGTAACACCCGTTTGTACTACTGAGGCACCATACGCGGACATGAAATGTTGGGATGACATAATATATTTTATTTATTACTTTTGGATGGTTTTGAATAATGATTATCATAATACATTACTGAAAACTATATCATTTTACTTTCAACCACATCTGCAATTTCTAAATTTCTCTGCCAGTGTCGACTACGCACTAATATTAGTTTCGGACTGATTGTAATTTAACACTAAGTATCTTATATTACCCCTAAAAATCTGAACATGAATTTAGGAACACCCGGTACATTATTCTAAGCATGTGTAATTTTGCGCTTCGCGTATTTTCAAAATGCAATGCGCAATCTCCTCTTTACCATGTATATCTAATAAAATCAACATTTTTAACCTTAAAATGCAAAGTG